>JAVIAB010000159.1:23115699-23323921 GCA_032433765.1 Megaustenia siamemsis
TGTTTTTTTCTTTCCCAGATATCATAACCGGTTGCTTGATTGTCCCTTGTTTTTTTCTTTCCCAGATATCATAACCGGTTGCTGATTGTCCCTTGTTTTTTTCTTTCCCAGATATCATAATCGGTTGCTTGATTGTCCCTTGTTTTTTTCTTTCCCAGATATTATAATCATAATCGGTTGCTTGATTGTCCCTTGTTTTGTTCTTTCCCAGATATCATAATCATAATCGGTGCTTGATTGTCCCTTGTTTTTTTCTTTCCAGATATCATAATCATAATCGGTTGCTTGATTGTCCCTTGTTTTTTTCTTTCCCAGATATCATAATCATAATCGGTTGCTTGATTGTCCCTTGTTTTTTTCTTTCCAGATATCATAATCGGTTGCTTGATTGTCCCTTGTTTTTTTCTTTCCCAGATATCATAATCGGTTGCTTGATTGTCCCTTGTTTTTTTCTTTCCCAGATATCATAATCGGGTGCTTGATTGTCCCTTGTTTTTTTTTCTTTCCCAGATATCAATTCTGATCTTGCCATACCATCTGATGTTTAGAATTTCCAGGAAACCGTTTGATGTTTTTTTCATGCAAAAGCAAATTTAATGATACTTCAGACAAGTTGTTCGAGCTGTGTACTTTCAGTGCTTTTGTATGTCAGGCTTTCCTCCTTAGCATGCACCTGTTAAGCGCTTTTGTTGCACTGGGAAACATACGGAAGTCCAAAGAAATTAGTTTAATTACAAAAATAAAAATTCAACTCCAATGTTAAGTCAATCCCATTATATGGTTGTGAAACATGGAGAACAACAAAATGACAATCATGAAGATACAGACTTTCATTAATGGATGCTTACGCAGAAATAAAAGGATGGAAATGGCAGGACAAAATCACTAACATAGAATTATGGAAATGTACCGGTTCAAATACCAGTGGATAAAGAAATACAGCGAAGGCAATGACGCTGGATAGGACACACACTGCGGAAGCCAACTGAGAGTATTACACAACAGGCCCTTTTTTGGAATCCCCAGGGGAAAAGACAAAGAGGAAGACCAAGGAATTCTTGGAGAAGACAGATAGAAACAGATGAAGATGATGGGGAAGACATGGAATGATCTTAAAAGAATGGCAAGAAACAGAACGGCTTGGAAAGTGTTTGTTGAAGATCTATGCTCCACTGGGAGCTAAAAGGTAGAAAGAAGAGTTCACCATATAGTATTTGCTTGGGGATGCGTTTTTCTTCCATTCGCTGGACATCCCCAGCCATCTTAGTCTTCGACTTCTGAGCATTGACATGATTGTTAGGGTCTTAGAACGTTGCAGGACAGTTAAGTTGTTTATTTTGTCCTGCCATTTGATGTGCATTGTTCTGAACGCAAACAAATAAAAATAAAAAATACAGAAAAAAATCGAGTGGACAACACAAACCAGAACAAGGTTTCGGCGTGCGCCGGCCTTCAACTGGAACAAACATAAAACACAAATACTAATATGTATTGAAAATAAAAGATATACAAAATTATATATTAAGTCTGTACTAGGGGAAATGGAAATAAAAATAAGTAAAAAATCGTGCCTGTTTGCTTGGATGTGGCATAAACGCAAGTGCGCACAGGTATGTGCACATGCACAAAAGTGAAAATGTGCGCACACAGCACCATAAGTTTCCAAAACAGGTTTGTGTGCATACAGAAAGCGCAAGAAACACACTAGAGAAGAAGAAAGATAGGAGGGGGTAAGAGAAATAGTAAAGTAAGTAAAGTACCCCTGTCACGCCAAGTGGCGTATAGGAAATATGGTGTTAGTGACCCTATATTTTACAGACTTCAGCACATGATTTTTGGGGTAATGTGGTCAGTATTGCGCCCGTTGCTGCTTTACTTTCCCAGAAAAAAATCCGGTACCCATTTAAGGCTGGGTGAACCCGGAAGCCGTCGGTGGGATCGAACCCTACCCCTTGTCTGTGGTAGTCCAGTTCACTAACCACTGAGCTATCGCGGCTCCCAAGAGAAATAGAGGACAGACAAAGTGATGCAGTGTGGACTAGTAGAGGAGAAATGTGAATAGCTACCATTTTTTTTCTATTTTTTCTTTCTATATTTTTTTATAAAGATGCAACAAAGCTTTCCAAATCATTGACAGTTATCACCACTATTGTCCAACAAGGAAATAACTATAGAGGCAAAATGTAGCACTATACAATACAATCTTCATCCCAACGTTGTGCTACCAATGCCAGACCTGGACCCTAGATGCAAGAACAATAAGAAAAATAACCTCTACAGAGATGAAATGTGTTAGACGAGTGACAGGAAACAGTCTGAGAGATAAGATCAGAAATGAAGAACTGAGAAAAAAGCTAGGAATAGCCCCCGTCATAGAATATATAAGGAAACAACAGATAAAATGGTTAGGCCACGTGACAAGGCAGAAAGATCAAAACACAACACAACGAGCTTTCAACAAACGTTGTGAGAACAACAGGCCCAATGGTCAACCACAAAAAAGATGGATCGATGGAATATTAGAAGCACTAGGAAACATAACAGCAGCAGAGGCGAACAGAAGAGCAAGCGACCGCAAATTATATCTCCCCTCGACGCTGAAAGGCAGATGAGGAAGAAAGAAGAAGATATTATTCAATTTTTTCTCACTATTAGCGTCACTACAGCTTCAAGTTAGGGTGCATTTCTTTGCCTGGCCCTACTGAATGCAAACAACTAATGTATCAGTGACATGCAACTGTGATTGACATAAGGTGGAGCAGCCACTGATGGGATTATTGGTCGGTTGCCATCATCACCATCATGCAGCATAAAAATAAACAGGCCAAATCTGAAACAAGTGCAACGCATCAAATACTTGAGCACATAATATGGATATCCATAACATCGGATGGGAGATGCACCCCAGAAATAAAAAGCATAATAGCTCAGGCCAAAAATAGCATTTCAGAAAATGAAAAATATCTTATGCAACAAACCTATGTCAATAGAAATGAGAAAGAGAGTTCATCAGGGCTATATAGAACCAATTCTGACCTATGGAAGTGAATCATGGATAGTAGACAAACAAATGAAAAGACGATTAGAGGCCACAGAGAGATGGGATTTCTCAGAAGAATGTTGAAAGTTCCCTGGACAGCTAAAAAGACCAATGAGGAAATTCTCAGATGCCAACACAAAAAGGGAACTCCAAAAAAATACAAATACAAGAAACAATCAACATTTTTCGGGCACATCATGAGAAGAGGAAAAGTTGGAATACTTGGTTACAACTGGCAAAATACAGGAAAGAGAGATCGGGACGACAAAGAGAGAAAATACTGGATAGCTTGGTGTCATGGCATGGAAAACAGTCAACAACAGAACTGATACGATGCTCTGTAGATAGAAGATTGTGGAAGGATATGATCGGCTAAGCCAACCGGTATGGCACATGATGATGATGCCAAAGAAGATAAAAGAACCAAAAAGATAAATACGCAAGTATCTCTAACTTTTATTGACATTTTGGATGTCTCTTGTAGGTCGAAAATGAAATTTGCCGAGGACACATCTATCCACGTGTTCCATAGAGCCACAAATAAGGATTACCGTGGGAGTGGGTACGACAGAGGCCATTTAGCTGCTGCTGCAAACCACAGGCATTCTGGGTCAGCAATGAATCAAACCTTTCTCTTGTCAAACACAGCCCCGCAGGTTTGTTGCAGATTTGGTCTTTATTTATTTATTTATTTTTTTGTCTTTGTCGTAGCAAGTTTGTTGTTTGTTGCTGATTTTTTTAAAAAATATTTTTTTTGTAGCAAATTTTTTGTTTGTTGCAAATTTGGTCTTTTTTGTGTGTGTGTGTCATTGCAGATTTTGTGTAGCCCCCCCCCCCCCCCTACTGTAGATATAAGGGAGCTGTGATAGCTCTGTGGTTAGGGAACTGGACTACAAAGGACAAGTGGTAAGGTTCAATTCCGACGGCTTCCAGATCACCCACCCTTAAATGGGTACCAGATTTTTTTCTGGGAAAGTAAAGCGGCATGGGCATAATACCGACCACCGTACCCCCAAAAATCACGTGCTGAAGGTCTGTAAAATATATGATCACTAACACCATATTCCCTATACGCCGCTTGGTGTGATGGGGGTACTTTACTTTTTTTTTTTACAACACAATACAGACACGCCCACCTAACGTCCTTTTAAGGACGGATGACGATGAGGTGTACTCCTTTAGTCATCATATTCCCTGTACCTTAATTTATTGAAGGGACCATAGCTTTTACGTGACATGTTATTTGAATGTGCACCATTTTGTCTGGTTTTTAAATGACAAGTTTATAGTGACTGAGTGGTCTAGAGGTAAGACGTTCGCCTCTGGAGAAGAAGGTCTCAAGTTCCACTCCCACCATAAGACCCGATATAGGAGGTGGGAATTTGTCACTTTATACTCATGGTTTCATCGTGGCTTTACCCTCCACTGGTCTCTTATGTTTACCCAAGAAAGACTCAGGAATTGGATATGATAATCACTTCCTGGCTTAAAAAGTAAGTAAAGTAAAGAGCCCCCGTCACGCCAAGTGGCATATAGGGAATATGGTGTTAGTGACCATAAATTTTACAGACCTTCAGCACATGATTTTTGGGTAATGTGGTGGGATTACGCCCGTGCCGCTTTACTTTCCCAGAAAAAAATCAGGTACCCATTTAAGGCTGGGTGAACCCAGAAGCCGTCAGTTGGAATCGAACCCTACCTCTTGTCCTTTGTAGTTCAGTTCACTAACCACTGAGCTATCGTGGCTCCATTTCCTGGCTTAGGTTCGATTTATAGCCTGAAATTATGGTGCCATAACTACCAGAGGTGTTACCTTGTCTGATGACACGTCAGCCATCCTTCCAAACAAGCCTTTTTCTTAGCGTCATCGTCTGCTGTCTGTCCTGTATTAAAAATGTTTGTTTGATGTCTTATCGGCAGTCGAAGAGATTTCTTCCGTCATTAAAAAAAAGAAAGAATTTTCTTTCAAATCGACCAAATTTTTAATTAAAAAAACAAAACAAAACCAGCCTCATTTTTTTCAATAGCTTTGTACTTTTGACAAGGCACTTGTTGGGGTTTGATTCAACATCAGAGCAAACACAACACTCAGGGGTCGCGGAAGTAGTAACTAGGAAGGGGAGGGGGGGGGGGGAATTGTTTGCACAGAAAACTGTCATGTTTCCAGAATTTTTATTTTGAGGTGGTAACTTCGACAATCAATCACGAAGATGCAGACTTTCATTAATGGATGCTTACGCAGAATAAAAGGATGGAAAAGGCAGGACAAAATCACTAACATAGAATTATGGAAAGGTGCCAGTCAAACACCAGTGGATAAAGAGATACAGCGAAGACGATGGCGCTGGATAGGATACACACTACGGAAGCCAACTGAGAGTATTACACAACAGGCCCTTTTTTAGAATCCCCAGGGGAAAAGACAAAAAGGAAGACCAAGTAATTCTTGGAGAAGACAGATATAAGCAGAGATGAAGATGATGGGGAAGACATGAAATGATCTTAAAAGAATGGCAAAAGACAGAACGACATGGAAAATGTTTGTTGAAGACCTATGGTCCACTGGAGCTAAAAAGGTAGAAGAACTTCAACAATGGTATCGTAATGTAAAATATCGTAGATGTACATGCAAAACTTTTGTGGTTAAAAATTGAATGTTGTATTCTCCGAAACTCTTTGATTTACCAGTATTTTATCTTTTTTTTTTTTTATAGGCTTTACCTACTAAAATAACATTTATACATAAATGTTGACGTGAGCTAAATATTTAATGTTTTCTATCTGGTACCACAACAGGGCTAAAACTCATCATCATCAAGTACCAGGCCTACTGGCGTAGGTGATCATGTCTCTCCACAACTTTTGATCTCGGCAGCTATTTATCATTTCTGTTGTTGACCTTCTGCCAAGCCATTCTCTTAAGCTGTCTGTTATTTTTTCTCTTTGCTTCCCTCTATCTCTTCGTCCCTCAATTTTTCAGTTGTTACAATATGTTCCAGTTGTTCTCTTCTCATTACATGGCCAAAAAAATGATGATTGTTTCTTCCTAATATTGGAAATTAGCTCTCTTTTTGCTTTGACCTCTCTCAGAACATCTTCATTACTCTTCTTAGCTGTCCATGGTACTATCAACATTCTTCTGTAAAACCACATTTCTTCAGACTCCAGTGATTTTCTTGTCTGTTGTCCTATTGTCCATGATTCGCATCCATATGTTAAGACTGGCTCGACATAACATTTAAGAACTCTTTTTCTTGTTTCTATTGTCAAAAATGGATTGCATAGTATCTTCCTCATTTTTTGGAAAGCTGCTTTTGCCTGAGCCATTCTGCATCTCACCTCTTTTGTACATCTTCCGTCTGAGGTTAACAAAGTTCCCCAAAAAATATATAGAGGTAGGGAGAGATAGGGCTAAAACTAAGAACAGCAAAATGTTACATCTTTTCAATATTCCTATATGGTGCAGAAACATGGACATTAGACCAGAAAACAGAATAGGGAATTGAAGCCTTTGAAATGTGGATCTATAGAAGAATAGGTAGAATTGGATGGAAAGACAAGAAAACAAATGATGAAGTTTTTAAAACAACTGAAAATGAAAGAGAACTACTAAACACAATTCAAACAAGACAAATGAAATTTTTGGGCATGTTAAAAGATACAACAGCCTAATAAAAGTAATATTGGAAGGGAAAATACAAGGTAAAAGAGGGGCAGACGAAGACTAACATGGACGAGTAACATCAAAAGATGGACAAGTCAACCTATGACAATCTGCACCATCAAAGCAAGAGACATATCAGAATGGCGCTCCATGGTAGCCGACCTTTGGTGCGGAGATGGCACTCAATGATGATGATGATGCTTGGTGCCACAGATTGAAACCACTCCCCATAAAAATATCAATTTAAGAATGAGTAGAATGTACTCATTGTAAAAGAGTTCTTAAATGTTATGTAGAGCCAGTCTTAACATATGGATGTGAATCATGGACAATAGGACAACAGACAAGAAAATCACTGGAGGCTGTAGAAATGTGGTTTTACAGAAGAATGTTGAGAATACCATAGACAGCTAAGAAGAGTAATAAAAATATTCTGAAAGAGGCAAAAGCAAGAAGAGAGCTAATATCCAATATTTGGAAGAAATGGTTATCATTTTTTGGCCATGTAATGAGAAGGGAACAGCTGGAATGTATTGTAATCAAAAGGGAAAATGAAGAACGAAGAGGTAGAGCGAAGCAAAGATAAAAGACCAGACAGCTTAAGAGAATGGCTTGGCAGAAGGTCAACAACATAAATGATAAATAGCTGTCGAGGATAGAAAGTTGTGGAGAGATATGATCACCTACGCCAGTAGGCCTGGTACTTGATGATGGTCATAATGTAGGGTTAATCAACACAGTGGTCTGGAAGGCATGGTTCTAGGAAAACAAGATGGGCAGACCAAGAAGAAGGTGGTTTCAAAACATTAAAGAGACCCTGAACTTTACAACAAAGGAAGTGGAAAATCTGACTAGAGACAAAGTTTCCATCAGATGGGCTGTGACTTGAGAACAACCCTGGACCAATTATGCAATAACTCCCAGAGAGTAGTCATTCAGTGGATACCATCACACTGTAATATACACGGGAACGAACGTGCAGACAAATTAGAGAAAGAGGGAAGGAGATTACCACAGGAGAACCATCCGCTCAGTTATGATGAAGCCAAATTCATCCTCAAAGGTCAGTACCATGAAAAATGGAAATGAGAACACCCAAAGCATAACGAGAGGGATGGATACCACCAACTATCAAGGAGGGATCAAGTCATCATACTTCGCCTATGCACTGGCCACAATTGAATGATAAATCACATGTTCACCAAATTCAAAATAGGTGCAACGAGCCTATGCCACTGTGCACTGGATAATATGACTACAAAACATGTTCTACAGGATTGCCCCCAGTACACAGACCTGAGAAGAGCAATGTGGTCCACACCCACCGCCCTGGAAGAAAAACTATGGGGCAGTCGAATCACTTAAACAGACAGCTGACTTCATGAGAGAGTCTGGAATCCTACTCTGATTGAGTCTTGATCGCAGAGAGTGAGAGAGAGATGGGCTGTGATGAGAGCACTGTTCCCATTGGCATGAGTGCGTGGCATCCTGATTGTTGTAGTGCGCCTTTTGGCTGGTTGCCTCCGACTTCAGCACTTAAACTTGCTAGAGCAGACTGTGGTCTTGCTCGGGTGTAGGAAGGCCTGGCCAGTCCTGGTTTTCAGTCCGTGGTGACTGTTATAAGCCCCATCCCCACGACAAGGAGCTGGCCTTGATAGGGGCACTAAAAGACAGTAAAATTTATGCAGGAAACGACATTGCAGATATAGACAATGCTTCAGACGAATGAAAAATAGATAGAGAGCACTGTTCTGCAAAGAATATGCTACGAGATGATGACTTATTTATTATCTTTCAAGCTGCATTTATTTATCACATTTTAAATTGAACTTATTTGTTTGTCCGCAGGTCGGTGAAGGATTCAACCGTAGTGTTTGGAATAATCTGGAAAAATATATAAGAGCTTTAGCGCGCAGCAACCAAAATGTGTATGTGTGTACAGGGCCTTTGTTTTTACCGAGGTACGTGGCCATTTTATATTTGTGTTCCTTGGTTGCGGATTTACAAGGTGGTCAGTATACAGCAGTCATATGACATTTTGTAAGTGCTGCACCGAATCCAGATCCAATATATCGGATTATGGTGTGGAAAGGGTTAATTTCACAAAGTGGATGTTAACTCTAATGAAAAGTGGTGCATTTTGATACAATTTGTTAACAGGAAATGCAACTGGGAGTTGAACTCAGGTCTTGATCAGCTTTGTGTTGCTGGCTTGTTTTTCCTGAATATACCATATTAGATATATACATGTTAGATATTTTCTTTCCCAATAGATGGAGTTACATTTGTGATTGTTTATTTTAGGTTGGGGAGTTGTGTCTGAAATTTACAGAACCTAACAGCAGCCAAATAGGAAACCTGAAGCTTGCAACACACTGGGAAACATATGGAAATCCAAAGAAATTAGGTTAAATACAAAAATAAAAATTTTCAACTCAAATGTTAAGGCGGCCCTATTATATGGCTGTGAAATATGGAGAACAACAAAATTGATAATCACGAAGATACAGACTTTCATTAATGGATGCTTACGCAGGATAAAGGATGGAAGTGGCAGAACAAAATCACTAACATAGAATTATGGAAATGTACCAGTCAAATACCAGTGGATAAAGAGATGTAGCGAAGACGATGGCGCTGGATAGGACACACACTACGGAAGCCAACTGAGAGTATTACACAACATGCCCCTTTTTTGGAATCCCCAGGGGAAAAGACAAAGAAGAAGACCAAGGAATTCTTGGAGAAGACAGATAGAAGCAGAGATGAAGATGATGGGGAAGACATGGAATGATCTTAATAGAATGGCAGAAAACTGAACGGCTTGGAAAGTGTTTGTTGAAGACCTATGCTGCACAGGGAGCTGAAAGTGTTTGTTGAAGACCTATGCTCCACAGGGAGCTGAAAAGGAAGAAGAAGAAGAAGCTTGTAACAGTGAATTCTCGCACTTGCCTGGGATACGTTTTAACACCATATATCAACAATAAAAATATCAACAACAAAGATATCAACCAAAGCTAGAGCCTTCTTCTTTCTCTCAGCTCCCTGTGGAGTCTGGGTCTTCAACAAACACTTTCCAAACCATCCTGTTTGGTGCCATTCTCTTAAGATCGTTCCTTGTCTTCCCACCATCTTCATCTCTCTGCTTCCATCTGTCTTCTCTGAGTATTTTTGGCCTTTCCCTTTGTCCCCTTTCCTGAGGATTCCAAAATAAGACCTGTTGTGTAATATTCTCATTTGGCTTCTGCAGTGTGTCCCCTATCCAGTACCTTCATCTTTATCTTTTCTCAATATCCACTGGTATTTGAATGGTACTTAGTTCTAGATTAGTGATTTTTTTCCTGTCATTTCCATCCTTTTATTCTGTGCAAGCATCCATTAATGAAAGTTTGTATCTTCGTTGTTGTCACTTTAAAAGCCAGTAACTTTTGTCAATTTAAGGATTTTTCTAGAGATCTTGCCAGTCCAACACAGAAACCAACAAAAAATAAATGGAATAGTAACTTTTGTCAATTTAAGGATTTTTCTAGAGATCTTGCCCGTCCAACACAGAAACCAAACAAAAGATAATAGAATAGTAGCTTTTGTCAATTTAAGGATTTTTCTAGAGATCTTGCCTGTTCAACACAGAAACCAAACAAAAGATAAATAGAATAGTAGCTTTTGTCAATTTAAGGATTTTTCTAGAGATCTTGCCCGTCCAACACAGAAACCAAACAAAAGATAAATGGAAAATGACAATGGTGTACTTTTTCTTTACAAATGTGACTGTTGGAGAACAACAGAAATGGAAATGTCTAGAGCTTTGCTCTTCAACCTTGTTATGCCCAGCCCCCACTTGCGTAACAACAGAAATGTCTAGAGCTTTGCTCTTCAACCTTGTTATGCCCAGCCCCCACTTGCGTAACAACAGAAATGTCTAGAGCTTTGCTCTCCAACCTTGTTATACCCAGCCCCCACTTGTGTAACAACAGAAATGTCTAGAGCTTTGCTCTCCAACCTTGTTATACCCAGCCCCCACTTGCGTAACAACAGAAATGTCTAGAGCTTTGCTCTCCAACCTTGTTATACCCAGCCCCCACTTGCGTAACAACAAAAATGTCTAGAGCTTTGCTCTCCAACCTTGTTATGCCATGCCTCCACTTGTGTAACAACAGAAATGTCTAGAGCTTTGCTCTCCAACCTTGTTATACCCAGCTTCCATTTGCGTAACAACAGATACATTTTCTCTACCACCTACTCAAATATAAATTGAAGAGACTTCCATAATTGAAGAAATAAAAATCAATATAACTTATATAGAGAAAATAAAGTCCCTTGACCATCCACTGAGTCATCATCATCGAATGCCATCTCCACAACGGATGTTGGCTACCATGGAGTGCCATTCTGCTCTGTCTTTTGCTTTGATGGTGCAGGTTGTCATAGACTGATTTGTCCGTCTTTTGATGTTACTTGTCCATGTTAGTCTTGGCCTGCCTTTTACCTTGTATTTTCCCCTCCAAGATTACTTTTAGTAGGTTGCTGTGTCTTTTAACATGGCCCAAAAATCTCATTTGTCTTGTTTGAATTGTGTGTAGTAGTTCTCTTTTCATTTTTAGTTGTTTTAAGACTTCATCGTTTGTTTTCTTTTCCTTCTATTCAATTCCACATATTCTTCTATATATCCACATTTCAAAGGCTGCAATTCTGTTCTGTTTTCTTGTCTAATTCACTGAGTGCATATTTTATATATCATTAATAAAGCATAACTATTCTGAGATATATCGCCCATCTAAAAGTTAAAATCATCGACTAGTGGGTGGTAGTGCCCTGGCACTGGTCTAGACCGTCATCACACTGTTTCCTGAGCCGCATTCCAAGAATATTTTAACCAACAACAAAAAAATAGCAACCAAGAAGTGCTCAAGAGACCGACCAAGAGAAGATACAAACATTGAAAATGATGGAGGAGATACAAACATTGAAAATGATGGAGGAGATACAAACATTGAAAATGATGGAGGAGATACAAACATAGAAAATGATGGAGGAGATAAAAACATTGAAAATGATGGAGGAGATACAAACATTGAAAATGATGGAGGAGATACAAACATTGAAAATGTTGGAGGAGATACGAACATTGAAAATGGTGAAGGAGATACACACGTTGAAAATGATGGAGAATATACACGCATTGAAAATGGTGAATCTCTCTCTCACTCTGCGATCAGGACTCAATCAGAGTAAGGATTCCACAATCTCATATGAAGTCAGCTGTCAGGCTAAGTGTGTTGATCGCCCCCACAGACAGAACATCACAAGTAGATTTCACCAGATCCACTCTGATTGAACACCCGTTAAAACGTTGCATTGTGTTCTGCGCCAGTGGCCCAGTGCATCCAATTTCAGCCAGCATTTTATTCGGATTTGCTTTCCCTAGCCTTTGATTGTCCCCAAACTTCCTGCAAGGCAGCAGATTGTCTTTTCTGTAGGGGGATTCTGCCCTTAGATGGTAGGCCCTCCAGGTTTACGAGCACCATCTGCCCGAGTCACTAGATGTGACTAATACAGTCATGCACACACAAAGATGTGAGATGTGACTAACACAGACATGCACACAGCGATACGAGGCATGACTAACACTGACACACATCAAGATATATGACACATGACTAACATAAACATGCACATAAAGATATGAGATATAACTGACATAGACATGCACACACAAAGATATGACACATGCCTAACATAGACATGCACACAAAGATAAGAGATATGACTAACATAGATATGCACACACAAAGACATGAGATGGGACTAACATAGCCATGCACACACAAGGATATGAGATGTGACAAACACAGACATGCACACACAAAGATATGAGATATGACTAACATAAACATGCACACAAAGATATGAGATATCACTAACCCAGACATGCACACACAAAGATATGACATATGACTAACACTGGTACACACTAAGATAAGAGATATGACTAAACACAGACACACATAAAGATATGAGACATGATTAACACGGACACACCAAGATATGAGATATGACTAGCATGACACGCACCAAGATATGAGCCATGGCCAGCACACACAATCTAAGATATGAGTCTTGGCTAGGACAGAAGCACAACAAGATATGAGCCATGGCTTCATGAAAAAACACCAAATGAACCATGTCTAGCACAGAAACACATTAAAGTGTCCATATGCTTGGCTCTTTTGTAGTCGGCAGACTCTTCTGAACGTGGGAATCACAGTTTCATTAAACAGTTGTCCGGAGATTTGATAGTGCAGTCTGACCCATAGAACATTCTCTTGCATGTACAGATTCCTGATTGACTGTTCACAGGTGTCGTTGAAACAGTTGTCCGGACATTTGAGAGTACATATGATGTCACAGCCATCAGAACACATCTGTTCGCACTGTAGCCCAAAATTACCATCAGGACAAGTGTCGTTACAGGTATAGCCAAGATGTTTACATTGTAGGAATTTTCTGGATTTTTCCTCAAATAAAGGACAGACACTGAGACAAGACCCGGAACAGTCGTGTCCATAGATCCCATGTGAACAGTTGCCGTGACAAGTACCGATGATGACATTGCAGCCTTTACTACACCCACTACACATTGCACAAAACGACCAAGAATGCTCGTCCAGACAATAGGTGTCTGTAAATGTTTGCACCTCACACACCGTCAGTGCACTGTCGGCCTGCGAAATGGTCGGTGAGAACTCAATCTTAATGTGTGCCATTAACGTTTGTGTTTTGACTACAATAGTGTTCACAGATAAATTAGGGTATGATATATCATTATACTGGAACACTGCTCCACCACTGTCAGAGAAAGCCTTTAGAGTGGCATTCTTTACCGAATCATATTGCTAGCTTGATGATAGATTCGAATGGTGTGAGTCTTCTGGGCGTTGCAAAGTTCAGATACCAGTAAACAGAATTGGTTCCACTTCTCCATTGTGTGTGTGTGCAGTCATTGTCATAGAGATTGGTCTTTGTTTTGCTATTAACTGCGGCCTCTGGTCCACATCTGTCTCCTGTATAACAAGCATCAAATGTGTCGGTCTGGTTTGTGATATGTTTGAGAGCCACTTTCCGACCCCCGCCAATGTAGATGGAGCAGATATTTGCAACTATCACCCCTTCAATCCGTAACTTGTTGATCAGACCAGCCCCAGAGCAGAAGACATCAATCTCGTGCGGACTAACTACAACCTTGATACATTGTTACATGAGGCAGAACCATTCCGTTTTACCGTGAAACTGTATGGATATGTTAAGTCATTCACATAAATCCTAAACCAGGAGCGCGGCAAAGATTGATTGAGAGTTGCCTCAACTGATGTAGAATCTGTGTGCGGATTACATGAGGTGTCGTTGTTATCAAACAGGAAAGTAGGTTCAGATTTTTGGACATATTTGCAAATAAAATCCAAGTACTGACACTGGGGTCCGAAATATTCGTGCTGACAACTATCATTGTTTGGGCATGTCCCTGTAGGTTTGTCACAAACTAAGTCATTATAGCAGTGACATTGTAATGTACAGTTTGCCCCAAACCAACCGTCTGCACAAGTTAGGTCATTAGCTTCCAAGGTCGCTAACGAAGCCAGCGAATAAAGACTTGATCTACAGCGATGGTTAACGAACTGTGTACACACATTTATTATCAAACCCATGATTACATTTTTTAAAAATACGCCAACTCGCTGTGGTAACAGATAGCATGAAATTCTCAAATAGAATGAGATAAACCGTTGGAGACAAGGAAAGTCAACATTGTTTACATGGCTTGGATGCAGGTAGCGTACATTTTGGTGCGTCCCATGACGTTAAATATCAAAATGGTGAATGAGATACACACATTGAAAATGGTGGAGGAGATACACACATTGAAAATGATGGAAAAGATAAACACATTGAAAATGGTGGAGGAGATACACACATTGAAAATGGTGGAGGAGATACACACATTGAAAATGGTGGAGGAGATACACACATTGAAAATGGTGGAGGAGATACACACATTGAAAATGGTGGAGGAGATACACACATTGAAAATGGTGGAGGAGATACACACATTGAAAATGGTGGAGGAGATACACACATTGAAAATGGTGGAGGAGATACACACATTTAAAATGGTGGAGGAGATACACACATTGAAAATGGTGGAGGAGATACACACATTGAAAATGGTGGAAAAGATAAACACATTGAAAATGATGGAAAAGATAAACACATTGAAAATGGTGGAGGAGATACACACATTGAAAATGATGGAGCTGGATAGGTCATGTGGTCATTTGAAAGAGCTCCTACTTATCACTGACATGTTAAATAAGTGTGGGCTTGTTGTTTTGCTAGTTTATGATGCCTGGTATCTGCACTTTCGACTCACATGAATGTACACTGGACCTCCTTTCTTTTGCTGTTAATTGAGAGGGCTATACATCAGATCTCACTAGAGACCAGAGAGGGCTATACATCAGATCTCACTAGAGACCAGAGAGGGCTATACATCAGATCTCACTAGAGACCAGAGAGAGCTATACATCAGATCTCACTAGAGATCAGAGAGGGCTATACATCAGATCTCACTAGAGACCAGAGAGGGCTATACATCAGATCTCACTAGAGACCAGAGAGAGCTATACATCAGATCTCACTACCTAGATACCAGAGAGGGCTATACATCAGATCTCACTACCTAGATACTAGAGAGGGCTATACATCAGATCTCACTAGATACCAGAGAGGGCTATACATCAGATCTCACTACCTAGATACCAGAGAGAGCTATACATCAGATCTCACTAGATACCAGAGAGGGCTATACATCAGATCTCACTACCTAGATACCAGAGAGGGCTATACATCAGATCTCACTACCTAGATACCAGAGAGGGCTATACATCAGATCTCACTACCTAGATACCAGAGAGGGCTATACATCAGATCTCACTACCTAGAGACCAGAGAGGGCTATACATCAGATCTCACTACCTAGATACCAGAGAGAGCTATACATCAGATCTCACTAGAGACTAGAGAGGGCTATACATCAGATCTCACTAGAGACTAGAGAGGGCTATACATCAGATCTCACTAGAGACTAGAGAGGGCTATACATCAGATCTCACTAGAGACTAGAGAGGGCTATACATCAGATCTCACTAGAGACTAGAGAGGGATATACATCAGATCTCACTAGAGACTAGAGAGGGCTATACATCAGATCTCACTACCTAGAGACCAGAGAGGGCTATACATCAGATCTCTCACTACCGAGAGACCAGAGAGGGCTATACATCAGATCTCACTACCTAGATACCAGAGAGGGCTATACATCAGATCTCACTACCTAGATACCAGAGAGGGCTATACATCAGATCTCACTAGAGACTAGAGAGGGCTATACATCAGATCTCACTAGAGACTAGAGAGGGCTATACATCAGATCTCACTAGAGACTAGAGAGGGCTATACATCAGATCTCACTACCTAGAGACCAGAGAGGGCTATACATCAGATCTCACTACCTAGATACCAGAGAGGGCTATACATCAGATCTCACTACCTAGATACCAGAGAGAGCTATACATCAGATCTCACTACCTAGATACCAGAGAGGGCTATACATCAGATCTTCTTGCGTCCAAGCCATGTAAACAATGTTGACTTTCCTTGTCTCAAACGGTTTATCTCATTCTATTAGAGAATTTCACGCTATCTGTTACCACAGTGAGATGGCGGATTTTTTTGAATTGTAATCACGGGTTTGATAATAAATGTGTGTACACAGTTCGTTAACCATCGCTGTAGATCAAGTCTTTATTCGCTGGCTTCGTTAGCAACCATAGAAGCTAATGACCTTACTTGTGGCGACGGGTGGTTTGCGACAAATTGTTCGTTACAATGTCACTGCTATAATGACTTAGTTTGTGACAAAACTACAGGGACATGCCCAAACAATGACAGTTGTCATCACGAATATTTCGGACCCCAGTGTCAGTACTTGGATTTTATTTACAAATATGCCCAAAAATCTGAACCTACTTTCCTGTTTGATAACAACGACACCTCATGTAATCCGCACACAGATTCTACATCAGTTGAGGCAACTCTCAATCAATCTTTGCCGTTCTCCTAGTTTAGAATTTATGTGAATGACTTAACAGATCTGGACAGTTTCACGGTAAAACTAAATGGTTCTGCTTCATGTAACAATGTAGCAAGATTTGTAGTTAGTCCGCACGAGATTGATGTCTTCAGCTCTGGGGCTGGTCTGATCAACAAGTTACGGATTGAATGGGCGATAGTTGCAAATATCTGCTCCATCTACATTGGCGGGGGTCGGAAAGTGGCTCTCAAACATATCACAAACCAGACCGACACATTTGATGCTTGTTATACAGGAGACGTATGTGGACCAGAGGCCGCAGTTAATAGCAAAACAAAGACCAATCTCTATGACAATGACTACACACACACACACAATGGAGAAGTGGAACCAATTCTGTTTACTGGTATCTGAACTTTGCAGCACCCAGAAGACTCACACCATTCGAATCTATCATCGAGCTAGCACTATGATTCGGGTAAAGAATGCCACTCAAAATGCTTTCTCTGACAGTGGCGGAGTAGTGTTCCAGTATAATGATATATCATACCCTAATTTATCTGTGAACACTATTGTAGTCAAACACAAACGCCAATGGCACACATTAAGATTGAGTTCTCACCGACCATTTCGCAGGCCGACAGTGTACTGATGGTATGTGAGGTGCAAACATTTACAGACACCTATTGTCTGGACGAGCATTCTTGGTCTTTTTGTGTAGTGGGTGTAGTAAAGGCTGCAATGTCATCATCGGTACTTGTCACGGCAACTGTTCACATGGGATCTATGGACACGAATGTTCCGGGTCTTGTCTCAGTGTCTGTCCTTTATTTGAGGAAAAATCCAGAAAATTCCTACAATGTAAACATCTTGGCTATACCTGTAATGACACTTGTCCTGATGGTAATTTTTGGGCTACAGTGCGAACAGATGTGTTCTGATGGCTGTGACATCATATGTACTCTCAAATGTCCGGACAACTGTTTCAACGACACCTGTGAACAGTCAATCAGGAATCTGTACATGCAAGAGAACGTTCTATGGGTCAGACTGCACTCTCAAATCTCCGGACAACTGTTTAATGAAACCTGTGATTCCCACGTTCAGAAGAGTCTGCCGACTACAATAAGCCCAAGCATATGGACACTTTAATGTGTTTCTGTGCTAGACATGGTTCATTCTTGGTGTTTTTTCATGAAGCCATGGCTCATATCTTGTGCTTCTGTCCTAGCCAAGACTCATATCTTAGATTGTGTGTGCTGGCCATGGCTCATATCTTGGTGTGTGTCATGTTAGTCATATCTCATATCTTGGTGTGTCCGTGTTAATCATGTCTCATATCTTTATGTGTGTCTGTGTTTAGTCATATCTCTTATCTTAGTGTGTACCAGTGTTAGTCATATGTCATATCTTTGTGTGTGCATGTCTGGGTTAGTGATATCTCATATCTTTGTGTGCATGTTTATGTTAGTCATATCTCATATCTTTGTGTGTGGATGTATGGTAGTCCCATCTCATATCTTTGTATGTGCATATCTATGTTAGTCATATCTCTTATCTTTGTGTGCATGTCTATGTTAGGCATATGTGATATCTTTGTGTGTGCATGTCAATGTCAGTTATATCTCATATTTTTATGTGCATGTTTATGTTAGTCATGTGCCATATATCTTGATGTGTGTCAGTGTTAGCCTTGCCTCGTATCGCTGTGTGCATGTCTGTGTTAGTCACATCTCACATCTTTGTGTGTGCATGTCTGTGTTAGTCACATCTCACATCTTTGTGTGTGCATGTCTGTGTTAGTCACATCTCACATCTTTGTGCGTGCGTGTCTGTGTTAGTCACATCTCATATCTTTGTGTGTGCATGTCTGTGTTAGTCACATCTCACATCTTTGTGTGTGCATGTCTGTGTTAGTCACATCTCACATCTTTGTGCGTGCGTGTCTGTGTTAGTCACATCTCATATCTTTGTGTGTGCATGTCTGTGTTAGTCACCTCTAGTGACTCGGGCAGATGCTGCTCGTAAACCTGGGAGGGCCGACCATCTAAGGGCAGAATCCCCCTACAGAAAAGACAATCTGCTGCCTTGCAGGAAGATTGGGGACAATCAAAGGCTAGGGAAAGCAAACCCGAATAAAATGCTGGCTGAAATCGGATGCACTGGGCCACTGGCGCAGAACACAGTGCAACATTTTAACGGGTGCTCAATCAGAGTGGATCTGGCGAACTCTACTTGTGATGTTCTGTCTGTGGGGGCGATCAACACACTTAACCTGACAGCTGACTTCATGTGGGAGTCTGGAACCCTTACTCTGATTGAGTCCTGATCGCAGAGAGAGAGAGAGAGATCTCGCTAGAGAGGGCTATACATCAGATCTCACTAGATACTAGAGAGGGTTATACATCAGATCTCACTAGATACTAGAGAGGGCTATACATCAGATCTCACTAGATACCAGAGAGGGCTATACATCAGATCTCACTACCTAGATACCAGAGAGGGCTATACATCAGATCTCACTACCTAGATACCAGAGGGCTATACATCAGATCTCACTACCTAGATACCAGAGAGGGCTATACATCAGATCTCACTACCTAGATACCAGAGAGGGCTATACATCAGATCTCACTACCTAGATACCAGAGAGGGCTATACATCAGATCTCACTACCTAGATACCAGAGAGGGCTATACATCAGATCTCACTACCTAGATACCAGAGAGGGCTATAATCAGATCTCACTACCTAGATACCAGAGAGAGCTATACATCAGATCTCACTACCTAGATACCAGAGAGGGCTATACATCAGATCTCATTACCTAGAGACCAGAGAGGGCTATACATCAGATCTCACTACCTAGAGACCAGAGAGGGCTATACATCAGATCTCACTACCGAGAGACCAGAGAGGGCTATACATCAGATCTCACTACCTAGATACCAGAGAGGGCTATACATCAGATCTCACTACCTAGAGACCAGAGAGGGCTATACATCAGATCTCACTACCTAGAGACCAGAGAGGGCTATACATCAGATCTCACTACCTAGAGACCAGAGAGGGCTATACATCAGATCTCACTACCTAGAGACCAGAGAGGGCTATACATCAGATCTCACTACCTAGATACCAGAGAGGGCTATACATCAGATCTCACTACCTAGAGACCAGAGAGGGCTATACATCAGATCTCACTACCTAGAGACTAGAGAGGGCTAAATCCATGAATTAAAAGTGAAAATTTCCTCCGCATGTGGCGGGATTTGGACACAGGACCTTCCAGTCCAGATACTTATGCCTAACCTCCAGACCACCCAGTGTCTGGTTTAAAAGGTCCCTAAACAGTAGGAAGAACGAAGACAAAGGAACGCCTCACAGCAGCAGAGCTGGAAGTTGTCAGCGACCCACACAGATCCTGACACAAGTTGTCAGCGACTCACAGCTGATGGCTTGTGTCAGGATCTGTGAACCAGAACCATACAGACCTAGGACCACAATGAATGAGACGAATGGCAAGAAACAGCCAAAGAGATAAGAAATGAAGAATTGAGAAAAAAAGGTAGGAATAATTCCCACCACAGGATACATAAAGAAACAACAGATAAAATGGTTTGGCCACATGATAAGACAGAAAGATCAAAACATAATATAACAACCCTTTAATAAATATTACGAGAACATCAAACTCAAGAGCTGACAACTAAAAAGGTGGATTGATGGAATATTAGAAACATCAGGAAACATACCAGTAGTAGTGGCCAACAGAAGAGCAAAAGAGAGGTGGCCAACAGAAGAACAAAAGAGAGGTGGCCAACAGAAGAGCAAATGAGAGGTGGTCAACAGAGGAGCAAAAGAGAGGTGGTTAACAGAAGAGCAAAAGAGGTGGCCAACAGAAGAACAAAAGAGAGGTGGCCAACAGAAGAACAAAAGAGAGGTGGCCAACAGAAGAACAAAAGAGAGGTGGCCAACAGAAGAACAAAAGAGAGGTGGTCAACAGAAGAACAAAAGGGAGGTGGCCAACAGAAGAACAAAAGAGAGGTGGCCAACAGAAGAACAAAAGAGAGGTGGTCAACAGAAGAACAAAAGGGAGGTGGTCAACAGAAGAACAAAAGAGAGGTGGTCAACAGAAGAACAAAAGGGAGGTGGTCAACAGAAGAACAAAAGAGAGGTGGTCAACAGAAGAACAAAAGGGAGGTGGTCAACAGAAGAACAAAAGGGAGGTGGTCAACAGAAGAACAAAAGAGAGGTGGTCAACAGAAGAACAAAAGGGAGGTGGCCAACAGAAGAACAAAAGAGAGGTGGCCAACAGAAGAACAAAAGAGAGGTGGCCAACAGAAGAACAAAAGAGAGGTGGTCAACAGAAGAACAAAAGAGAGGTGGTCAACAGAAGAACAAAAGGGAGGTGGCCAACAGAAGAACAAAAGAGAGGTGGCCAACAGAAGAACAAAAGAGAGGTGGTCAACAGAAGAACAAAAGGGAGGTGGTCAACAGAAGAACAAAAGAGAGGTGGTCAACAGAAGAACAAAAGAGAGGTGGTCAACAGAAGAACAAAAGAGAGGTGGCCAACAGAAGAACAAAAGAGAGGTGGTCAACAGAAGAACAAAAGAGAGGTGGTCAACAGAAGAACAAAAGAGAGGTGGTCAACAGAAGAACAAAAGAGAGGTGGTCAACAGAAGAACAAAAGAGAGGTGGTCAACAGAAGAACAAAAGGGAGGTGGTCAACAGAAGAACAAAAGAGAGGTGGTCAACAGAAGAACAAAAGAGAGGTGGCCAACAGAAGAACAAAAGAGAGGTGGCCAACAGAAGAACAAAAGGGAGGTGGTCAACAGAAGAACAAAAGAGAGGTGGCCAACAGAAGAACAAAAGGGAGGTGGCCAACAGAAGAACAAAAGAGAGGTGGCCAACAGAAGAACAAAAGAGAGGTGGTCAACAGAAGAACAAAAGGGAGGTGGTCAACAGAAGAACAAAAGGGAGGTGGCCAACAGAAGAACAAAAGGGAGGTGGTCAACAGAAGAACAAAAGGGAGGTGGCCAACAGAAGAACAAAAGGGAGGTGGCCAACAGAAGAACAAAAGAGAGGTGGCCAACAGAAGAACAAAAGAGAGGTGGTCAACACATGAGCAAAAGGCCGCAAATTAAATCTTCCCTTGACGCTGAAAGGCAAGTAGGAAGGAAAGAAGAAGAAGAATTGACAATCCTAGCTGTTTTGATGTCTAGAAATTTATTTCTCACTTTGTTCTCAATCCAGGAAAGAACCAGACGGGAAAACGTATGTCAAATACGAGGTGATTGGAGAAAACCACGTAGCTGTTCCGACGCACTTTTTTAAGGTAACTATTTCATAAACTACCATAGATTTTAGAAGCAGCGATCTCTGCAATATGTGCCACTGTGGCATGCAAGGTTTCTGTTTTTGAGATTGTAGTTCTGCCCTATGTGCCGTCTTCGGCTCGAAAGGACTATTGATAGATAGATTTCATAAACTAACAAATTCAGTTAGGCCAGTCATTTATCTCATTCATTTCACAGCTTCCCTGGCCTCAAGCACAATTATTTCAATAATTTATCATTTTCTATAAAGGAAAAAGTAAAGTGCGAGACTTGAATCTGCGTCTTAGAACACGAGTTTTCACCCAAATGTGCTCGGCCGCATATCCAGAAATGTTCTGAGACTTCTGGATAGTGTCGCTTCAAGCATCGAAACTCACGATGCGAGGCGACATTCTTCACCTTCCCAGGGTAATACCCTTGTACCCATTTCTGCCAGTGGCTGGGTCGACCATAGGGTTATGTTTTATTTTCCAACCAGGAGTACAATTCACACTGCTTCCAATCAAACATGGGTTGTCTGTACGTACTCCAGTCTATATTCTCCATCAGTGACTACCTATGACATGAAATTTGAATCACTCTAGAGATCACTGTCAATTAATTTGAGATTGTTCCCCTTTGTTCTGTAGTCAGGAGATGGGGCATGAATTTGGCTTAAAGACATCTTTCCAAATCTTCAGTTACAATTTGGTGGCAAGTACCAACTGCTATTCCTACAACCTCTACCTTTCCGACTATTAGACACCTCTCTGAATGTTAGACACCTCTCTGACTGATAGACACGTCTCTGAATGTTAGACACCTCTCTGACTGATAGACACCTTTTCTGATTGTTAGATTCCTCTCTGACTGTTTAGACACCTCTCTGACTGATAGACACCTTTTCTGATTGTTAGATACCTCTCTGACTGTTTAGACACCTCTCTGACTGATAGACACCTTTCTGATTGTTAGACACCTCTCTGACTGATAGACACCTCTCTGACTGTTAGACACCTCTCTGACTGATAGACACCTCTCTGACTGATAGACACCTCTCTGACTGATAGACACCTCTCTGACTGATAGACACCTCTCTGACTATTAGACACCTCTCTGACTGTTAAACACCTCTCTGACTGTTAGACACCTCTCTGATTGTTAGACACCTCTCTGACTATTAGACACCTCTCTGACTGATAGACACCTCTCTGACTATTAGACACCTCTCTGACTGATAGACACCTCTCTGATTGTTAGATACCTCTCTGACTATTAGACACCTCTCTGACTGTTAGGCACCTCTCTGACTGATAGACACATCTCTGACTATTAGACACCTCTCTGACTGTTAGACACCTCTCTGACTGATAGACACATCTCTGACTATTAGACACCTCTCTGACTATTAGACACCTCTCTGACTGTTAAACACCTCTCTGACTGATAGACACATCTCTGACTGTTAGACACCTCTCTGACTGATAGACACATCTCTGACTGTTAGACACCTCTCTGACTGATAGACACATCTCTGACTGTTAGACACCTCTCTGACTGATAGACACATCTCTGACTGTTAGACACATCTCTGAGTGTTAGACACCTCTCTGACTGTTAAACACCTCTCTGACTGTTAGACACATCTCTGATTGTTAGACACCTCTCTGACTGTTAAACACCTCTCTGACTGTTAGACACCTCTCTGACTGATAGACACATCTCTGACTGTTAGACACCTCTCTGACTGTTAGACACCTCTCTGATTGTTAGACACCTCTCTGACTGATAGACACATCTCTGACTGTTAGACACCTCTCTGACTGATAGACACCTCTCTGACTGATAGACACATCTCTGACTGTTAGGCACCTCTCTGACTGTTAGACACCTCTCTGACTGATAGACACATCTCTGACTGTTAAGCACCTCTCTGACTGTTAGACACCTCTCTGACTGTTAGACACCTCTCTGACTGTTAAACACCTCTCTGACTGATAGACACATCTCTGACTGTTAGACACCTCTCTGACTGTTAGTACCTCTCTGACTGATAGACACCTCTCTGACTATTAGACACCTCTCTGACTATTAGACACCTCTCTGACTGTTAGACACCTTTCTGGTTGTTAGATACCTCTCTGACTGTTAGACACCTCTCTGACTGATAGACACCTCTCTGACTGTTAGACACCTCTCTGACTGATAGACACATATGACTGATAGACACCTCTCTGACTATTAGACACCTCTCTGATTGTTAGATACCTCTCTGACTATTAGACACCTCTCTGACTGTTAGACACCTCTCTGACTGTTAGTACCTCTCTGACTGATAGACACCTCTCTGACTGTTAGACACCTTTCTGGTTGTTAGATACCTCTCTGACTGTTAGACACCTCTCTGACTGATAGACACCTCTCTGACTGATAGACACCTCTCTGACTGATAGACACCTCTCTGACTATTAGACACCTCTCTGACTGTTAGACACCTCTCTGATTGTTAGATACCTCTCTGACTGATAGACACATCTCTGACTATTAGGCACCTCTCTGACTGTTAAACACCTCTCTGACTGATAGACACCTCTCTGACTGATAGACACCTCTCTGACTGTTAGTACCTCTCTGACTGATAGACACCTCTCTGACTATTAGACACCTCTCTGACTATTAGACACCTCTCTGACTGTTAGACACCTCTCTGACTATTATACACCTCTCTGACTGATAGACACCTCTCTGACTATTAGACACCTCTCTGACTGTTAGACACCTTTCTGGTTGTTAGATACCTCTCTGACTGTTAGACACCTCTCTGACTATTAGACACCTCTCTGACTGTTAGACACCTTTCTGGTTGTTAGATACCTCTCTGACTGTTAGACACCTCTCTGACTGATAGACACCTCTCTGACTGATAGACACCTCTCTGACTATTAGACACCTCTCTGACTGTTAGACACCTCTCTGACTGTTAGACACCTCTCTGACTGTTAGACACCTCTCTGACTGATAGACACCTCTCTGACTGTTAGACACCTCTCTGACTGATAGACACATATGACTGATAGACACCTCTCTGACTATTAGACACCTCTCTGATTGTTAGATACCTCTCTGACTATTAGACACCTCTCTGACTGTTAGTACCTCTCTGACTGATAGACACCTCTCTGACTATTAGACACCTCTCTGACTATTAGACACCTCTCTGACTGTTAGACACCTTTCTGGTTGTTAGATACCTCTCTGACTGTTAGACACCTCTCTGACTGATAGACACCTCTCTGACTATTAGACACCTCTCTGACTGTTAGACACCTCTCTGACTGATAGACACCTTTCTGGTTGTTAGATACCTCTCTGACTGTTAGACACCTCTCTGACTGATAGACACCTCTCTGACTGTTAGACACCTCTCTGACTGTTAGTACCTCTCTGACTGATAGACACCTCTCTGACTATTAGACACCTCTCTGACTATTAGACACCTCTCTGACTGTTAGACACCTTTCTGGTTGTTAGATACCTCTCTGACTGTTAGACACCTCTCTGATTGTTAGATACCTCTCTGACTATTAGACACCTCTCTGACTGTTAGACACCTCTCTGACTGTTAGGCACCTCTCTGACTGTTAGTACCTCTCTGACTGATAGACACCTCTCTGACTGATAGACACCTCTCTGACTATTAGACACCTCTCTGACTGTTAGACACCTTCTGGTTGTTAGATACCTCTCTGACTGTTAGACACCTCTCTGACTGATAGACACCTCTCTGACTGATAGACACCTCTCTGACTATTAGACACCTCTCTGACTGTTAGACACCTCTCTGATTGTTAGATACCTCTCTGACTGATAGACACCTCTCTGACTGATAGACACCTCTCTGACTATTAGACACCTCTCTGACTGTTAGACACCTCTCTGACTATTAGACACCTTTCTGACTGTTAGACACCTCTCTGGTTGTTAGATACCTCTCTGACTGTTAGACACCTCTCTGACTGATAGACACCTCTCTGACTGATAGACACCTCTCTGACTATTAGACACCTCTCTGACTGTTAGACACCTCTCTGATTGTTAGATACCTCTCTGACTATTAGGCACCTCTCTGACTGTTAGACACCTCTCTGACTGATAGACACCTCTCTGACTGATAGACACCTCTCTGACTGATAAACATCTCTCTGACTGTTAGACACCTCTCTGACTGATAAACACTTCTCTGACTGATAGACACCTTTTCCGACTGTTAGACACCCCTCTGACTGATAAACACTTCTCTGACTGATAGACACCTTTTCCGACTGTTAGACACCCCTCTGACTGATAGACATCTCTCTAACTGTTAGACACCTCTCTGACTGATAGACACCTTTTCCGACTGTTAGACACCCCTCTGACTATTAGACACCTCTCCAGTTGTAAAGACACCCCTCTGACTATTAAACACCTCTCTCACTATTAGACACTTCTCTGACTATTAAACACCTCTCTGACTATTAGACACTTCTCTGACTATTAGACACCTCTCCAGTTGTAAAGACACCCCTCTGACTATTAGACACCTCTACAGTTGTAAAGACACCCCTCTGATTATTAGACACCTCTCTGACTATTAGACACCGCTCCAGTTGTAAAGACACCCCTCTGACTATTAGACACCTCTCCAACTATTAGACACCTCTCCAGTTGTAAAGACACCCCTCTGACTATTAGACACCTCTCCAGTTGTAAAGACACCCCTCTGACTATTAGACACCTCTCTGACTATTAGACACCTCTCCAGTTGTAAAGACACCCCTCTGACTATTAGACACCTCTCCAGTTGTAAAGACACCCCTCTGATTATTAGACACCTCTCTGACTATTAGACACCTCTCCAGTTGTAAAGACACCCCTCTGACTATTAGACACCTCTCCAGTTGTAAAGACACCCCTCTGACTATTAGACACCTCTCCAGTTGTAAAGACACCCCTCTGACTATTAGACACCTCTCCAGTTGTAAAGACACCTCTCTGACTATTAGACACCTCTCCAGTTGTAAAGACACCCCTCTGACTATTAGACACCGCTCCAGTTGTAAAGACACCCCTCTGACTTAGACACCAACTCCGTTAAGAGAGTGAGAAGCTTTCCAAGATGAGTAAGAGTAGCCAAATAACACTAGGGATATGAATAAAATAGCAACAGGGAAATATTGTCACAATTATGATGCAGAAATCCAAGCAATAAAGTTGGCTATAGAAAAACTGCTGAACAATAATCTTACCCACAGCCTGTAGTGTCTTTGACAGATACAAGATCAGTACTCTAGGCAATACAATTTTACCCACAGTCTGTAGTGTTTTTGACAGATACAAGATCAGTACTCTAGGCAATACAATCTTACCCCACAGTCTGTAGTGTTTTTGACAGATGCAAGATCAGTACTCTAGGCACTACAATCTTACCCCACAGTCTGTAGTGTTTTTGACAGATACAAGATCAGTACTCCAGGCACTACAATCTTACCCCACAGTCTGTAGTGTTTTTGACAGATACAAGATCAGTACTCCAGGCACTACAATCTTACCCCACAGTCTGTAGTGTTTTGACAGATAAAGATCAGTACTCCAGGCAATACAATCCAGAAAATTGCCACATTTGCAGACCTTATTGACTGAACTCTGTAAGCACCACAGGGTTGCCCTGCAGTGGATCCCATCTCACTGTGGAATACCAGGAAATGAGAGATCAGATCAGCTGGCAAAGGGAGGTTCAACAGGCACACAACTAGATGCACCGGTTACATACCATCATAAGAAACAGATAATCAAATCAATCAGAGGACCACAAGCCCCAAATCAGGATGCCTTTCATAATATGAATAGATATGAACAAGTTATCATTATACGCCTCAGAACTGGACACAATCAACTCCACAATCACATGCTTACAAAATTCAAGATCGGCACCTCAACTACTTGTACATGTGGACAGGTGCCCCAGACTGCTGAATACATACTTCAAGACTGTACTGAATATAGTAGACTGAGGAAAATCCATTGGCCCATAGATACAACACTACAGACAAAACTATATGGGCCACTGCAAGAATTACAAAAGACAGTAAAATTTATACAGGAAACGACATTGCAGATATAGACAATACTTCGGGCGAACAATAGATAGACCAGACAGACAGACCAGACAACCATGAACTTCAATCGTTTGGATTTTAAAAACAACAAGAAATAAAACTCTCCCTTTTCGTTACAGGTTGTTGTAATAGAGAATGAAAAAAGGCCAGTTTGACCTCCAGTCCTATGTGATGCCGAACCAGCCATTGCCTGATGTCAAACTACATCATTTCCTTGTGCCCCTAGAAACGATTGAACGAGCCGCAGGGCTCAATTTCTTTCAAAATATTCCAAAGACTTCTTTTAGAAAAATCAATGCAATTCCAAGCTCGTGATATCACCCCCCCCAGTGTTTTAGTCCCGCCAGTTCGTAATATTTTTAGGCATCCATAAAATAATTATTGAAAGAATTTTAACATAAATTATTTTTTGAAAAAACTTTTTGACATCATTAGCTCTTTCCGTACGTTTTGCCATGCTGATTTCGGCCGCGTACCTTTAGCTTGTTAGTCCGTCACTCTCAATTTGATTAGCGTGAACCGTCATCAAACCATATTCTTTTTACATGTCTTGTATCATCTTAGTATTGGTGAAATCTAATACCTTGTTCGATTATCTAAAAATGTATATATATATATATGTTAGATAATCATGTAGATTAATATTTAAAACCATGAAAAATTTTGTCTCTGAAATCTCTTTCGTTGCATTGATAAAAAGCTTCCGTACGGAGAGAGTTGAACAAATTACATTTTTGACATTTAAAATTATTATAGCAGAGTTCAGGTGTCCAAATTAGTATTAAAAAAAACTTTCTTCGAATAAAGTGAATGCCGATTCAATTGTAGGGGAAAAGCAGTCAATTATTTTCCACTGAAATATTTATGTATAGATACCACTGTGTTCAGAATCAACGTGAGATTTAATTATTTATTCCATTGAATAGATTACATGTATATATTACAAATTAATGGGTACATCACTCTTCGAGGTGTATGGGGGATGTGTTGTTGGTGCCCATATTTTTTATTGTCATTGGCACATTTATGTATAATGAGGTCAGAGTTATGCCAGGCGGCATTTAAAAACAAAAATATGCTGTACCCATTTTCATCAACTCATGCAGCAACAACAAAGTCTAAATATTCAGGACAGAGGTCAAGATACACCTTTTATGGTCTAATTCTCTCTCTCTCCCATTTAGATTTATATCATCATCATTGAGTGCCGTCTCCACATGAAAGGTTGGCTACCATGGAGCGCCATCCCACTCTTGTCTCTTGCTTTGATGGTGCAGGTTGTCATAGGCTGACTTGTCCATCTTTTGATGTTACTCGTCCATGTTAGTCTTGGTCTGCCTCTTTTACCTTATATTTTCCCCCTCCAGGATTACTTTTAGTATGCTGTTGTGTCTTTTAACATGGACCAAAAATCTCATTTGTCTTGTTTGAATTGTGTTTAGTAGTTCTCTTTTTATTATTAGTTTTAAGACTTTGTTTTCTTTTATTTCCACCCATTGCTTCATACAGGAGCCGCGATAGCTCAGTGGTTAGTGAACTGGACTACAAAGGACAAGGAGTAGGGTTCGATCCCAACCGACGGCTTCCGGGTACACCCAGCCTTAAATGGGTGCCGGATTTTTTTCTGGTAAAGTAAAGCAGCACGGGCGTAATACCGACCACATCACCCCACAAATCATGTGCTGAAGGTCTGTAAAATTTATGGTCACTAACACCATATTTCCCTATACGCCACTTGGCGTGATGGGGGTACTTTACTTTTACTGCTTCATATTCTTCTATAAATTCACACCCATTCTCTAGATTCACCCACAAGGCAGTGGTTTTAAATGGAACACTGCAAGTTAAAGTATGTGAAGTGTCCAGATCAAAGATGTCAGGAAATAAACACCACAAAACATGATGATATGTGTGTCAATTTGATTGTTGAGTATATCTTGTACATTAGAAAGTATAAATAAAAATCATTTTAACACTTGTTCAGTTGTTTTTATTTAAAAAAGAACTGATATACAACAGTATATTAAACAAGAGGAGATATAGAAACAAAGTTGAACGCATTCGAAAATAAATGTCTAAGGAAAATACTTGGTATAGCATGGAACGAATTCAAAACAAACGAGGAAATTAGAGAAATCGCCAATCAACCACTAATATCTTCAGTAATAAAGAAAAGACGATGGTCATATGTTGGACATGTGATGAGAAGAGATAACAACCGAATAGCAAAGCAGGCCCTCATATGGGAAACAACAGGTAAGAGAAAAAGAGGGAGACACAGAGAAGAACATTGATGAGAGAGGCAAGAGCAGCAGGATTCGGCTCCCTCAATGAGATAGAGCTGCTTGCACAGAACAGAGAGAGTTGGCGAGATTTGATAAAATATCTTTAAAAGAAAACTGCTAGAACAAAAATTCAGATAAGAGAAGGTGTAACTTGGTCTACGCCCTCTGGGCCGGCTACGGCTCGAAAGGTCGTTAGATAGATATTTTAAAAAAAAACTGCTGTTATAGAACAGTGAAGAAGCCTTGGCTCCTGCTGTAACAACAATCAAGCTCCAGTGACAGAATGGTCACTGGACCAACTGCTGACCACATGAAAGGGCCAGGGTTCGATTCCAATTCTCAGACGTGATGAATTTTTGTTGTGCTTTAAGTTTCACCCAAACTCTAAAATCGATGGCTTGACAAGCTGTCATTGTAAAAAGCATTGCTATGGAAACAGAACCATAAATTTTAGAAGCAGTGATCTCTGCAATATGTGCCATTTTGGCACGCACAGTTTCTGTTTTTGGGATTGTAGTTCTGCCCTATGTGCCGTCTTCGGCTTGAAAGGACAATAGATAGAAACTCTAAAAATTTGTACCAGAGATCGTTTCTGAGAAGGGTGCCCTGGTGTGGTGCTGACCATATCACCGAAATATATGGTATCACTGACAATATATACAACAAAATATATATTCCCAGAAATAACAGCCATAGAAAATGCAGCAGGTTGTCTGAATACTGTTTTGATACCATGCCATCAAAGAAAAGAATGTCATCTCCAATTCCAAATCAGGCCTGCAGGCTCTGGGAAGTATAATAAACAAGCCAGAACTCACACACCTCACCATTGATAACCTCATTAACACAAACAAAGTATTGCAATGGATCCCAGGACACATCCAGAAATGATACGGCAGTTAAATTACCTAAGAGAGCATCTAGACAGACACAGTTAAATTACCTATGAGAGCATCTAGACAGACACAGTTAAATTACCTAAGAGAGCATCTAGACAGACACAGTTAAATTACCTAAGAGAGCATCTAGACAGACACAGTTAAATTACCTAAGAGAGCATCTAGACAGACACAGTTAAATTACCTAAGAGAGCATCTAGACAGACACAATTTCACACCACCATCTCATTAACTCTTTCGGTACAGAAGCTTTTTTATCAACACAACGGAAGATATTTCAGAGATAAAATTGTTCATGGTTTTAAGAATCAGTCTGTATATTTATATAACACATAAACATGTTATATATGAATTCTTAGATAACTGAACAAGGTATTAGACCATGACCAAGATAATAAAAGACATGTAACAAGAATATGGTTTGATAACAGTGTACACTAATAACATTAAGAATGACGCACTGTGCAGCGAAACGTACGGAAAGAGTTACAACAGCCAAACAAATCATAAACTCCAACAGTAGAGAAGATTGGATGAATGGGTGGGTCATGAGAAGAACTGGGAGAGAGCTTTTTAAAATACATGTCAAGGTCATATCCCCATGACGACATTAACAACATAAAAAGAAGAGACCAAACCACCATCTTCAGACTGAGAACCAGTCATGTACCACTTGAACAACCACATCAATAGAATACAATGAAACCAAACCACCATCTTCAGACTGAGAACCAGTCATGTACCACTTGAGCAACCACATCAATAGAACACAACAAAACCAAACTCCAGCATGTCCGTGAACACCCACATGAAACATTAAAACATCACAACTGTACAAAGCTCACTGACATCAGAGCAACTCTACTTCCCCAAAGACCTGATAAATGAAACACAGTGTAACGGAACTACTAGGGAAGTCAGAAATACCTGCACATGTTATTTCATGACATTGGGCTGAAGGTGATCAACTCAAAGGTCATTGAATCCAAAACAACATATTCTCCATATGTCAGTACTGTGTTATTGTGAGATCATTGAATCCAAAACAACATATTCTCCATATGTCAGTACTGTTGTTATTGTGAGATCATTGAATCCAAAACAACATATTCTCCATATGCCAGTACTGTTGTTATTGTGAGATCATTGAATCCAAAACAACATATTCTCCATATGTCAGTACTGTTGTTATTGTGAGATCATTGAATCCAAAACAACATATTCTCCATATGCCAGTCAAGAGAACTGTTGTGGGATGACCTGTGTTATTACAATGTCACTAAAGGGAGCTGGGTGCTCCTTCTCCTCTTCTTCTTCAGCGATCATAGCTCATTCAGACTAGGATTCCGGACTCTTTTATGAAGGCAGCTGACTGTTTAAGTAATTCGGTTGCCCTGTATAGATTCCCTTCCAGGGATTGGGTGTGGACCACATTGTCCTTCTCAGGTCTGTGTACTGGGGGCTATCCTGTAGAACATGTTTTGTTGTCATATTGTACAGTGACATAGGCTGGTAGCTCCTATTTTGAGTTTGGTGAACATGTGGTTTCTCATTTTGTTGTGGCCAGTGTGTAGCCGAAGTATAATGACTTGATCCCTCCATGATAGTTGGAGGTATCCACCCATCTCGTTATACTTTGGGTGTTCTTGTTTCCATTTTTCATGGTACTGGCCTTTGATGATAGATTTGGCTTCATTGTAACTGACCAGATGGTTCTCTTGTGGTAATCTCCCTCCCTCTTTAGCTAATTTGTCTGCACTTTCCTTCCCGTGTATATTACAATGTGATGGTATCCACTGGATGACCACTCTCTGGAAGTTATTTCACAGTTGGTCTATGGTTGTTCTCAAGTCATCTAGTTCACTGTTCCTGGAGGTTTTTAGAGCTGTTAGGACTGACAGTGCATCAGTCAGTATCATCAATTTCTTGTGCATGTTATTTTTGTGCTGGATGGCCAGTTTCTGCTTTATAGTTGTTTGAGAATTTCGCTGGGTGGTCTAGAGGGTAAGACATTGACCTCTGGATAAGGTCTGGGTTCGATTCCCTATTTTTCAAAAGTTGAATTTGTGATTTCTTCATGGATTTACCCTTCCCTGGTCTCTGGGTGATAAGATTTAATATTTAGCATTCTAGGAAAACGGAGACGTGATACCTCGGTGGTTAGTGAACTGGACTACAAAGAACAAGAGGTCAGGCTCGATCCTGATTGACGGCTTTCTGATTCATCCAGCCTTAAATGGGTACTGAATTTTTTCTGGGAAAGTAAAGCGGCAGCACGGGTGTAATACCGACCACATTACCCAAAAATCATGCGCCGAAGGTCTATAAAAATTATGGTCACTAACACCATATACCCCATCAGTTCTTCCGTTTCCAACATGGTGGAATGAGGCTCATGTTCTCTGGACCGCTGCAGAAATTGCATTTGTGGACTGATTAGTTATGGTTCTTCAATGCAATTTTCTATGTTAAAGTCAATCTGATGATGCTGAGTCGTACACACCTCATGGTCCTCTTTGTCAAATGCAAGTTTGTGGATGCAACCTTCCCCTGTCTAGAGTTGATATGCGGTTTACGTCAACACATTGAGTGCTGTTCCAAGGCCATCATTGGAATTGTTTGACGCCAAGTATTTACATGTTACAACTCATTACTATGGACTGCTCTGCCAAGTGAATTGCAGTTCTTTAGAGATTGTGCAACATCTTTTCATGAGTTGTTGGCTGCATTTATTAGAGTAATTGGGATTTTATGGGCGCAGCCATTGTTGTGTGTGGTATGTCATCACAATGACTGATTGTATATCCCTAAAATGGCCGTACGCTAATAGTGAAAGGCGGAATGGAGTTTCGTATATGACTTTGCAGCACCGGCATCACTCCCGGAGGTTCATGTTAGCCAGGAGGGATTCACAAATTCACATTGCAGGGAGATCTTACAGTCTGTTGTTTGATGTGCGACGGGAATAGTCCGATGACTAACTGTGTTTCATATGTTCAAATTTGGAGTCAGGGTGGTGTCCTAGCATCATCAAGCGATATACATTTTTGAAAAAAAAAATGACCATCATTTTCAGGAGGATGTGAACTTCCGGTCAATATGGTGGATAGGCGGCAGGAAACATTAAAGGCTATGTCTGAAAAGTGTACCAGAGTATTACACTGGGAAGGTGAGGAATACAGCCTCACATCGTGAGTTTAATTGCTTGAAACAACACTATCCAGAAGTCTGAGAAATTTTCCAAGTCCGGCTTGTTGCAGGAGCTACTGAGATAAGTGCTCTGTGAGCTATGCGTTTCATCTGTTTTGATCGTGTTTCGATATTCCGATTGTTTACGATGAATGATGATATCGTATGATGGAGAACAGACGGCTGTGTTCACTTTCTGTACGGTTTCGCCTTATGTCTTTTGGTGTGTGCTGAGACTGCTATGATGGGGACTACAGCTACCTTTCTTTGTTTGGGAGATGAAATAGTAATTTGGATGATTCCACTGGCACGGGCGGTGAGTAATTATGGATTTTAATTCATTTGCAGTGATACCGGGGCCTTCCATAACCATATTCCCTATACGCCACTTGGGCATACCGAGGCCTTCCATAACCATATTCCCTATATGCCACTTGGGGCATACCGAGGCCTTCCATAACCATATTCCCTATATGCCACTTGGGGCATACCGAGGCCTTCCATAACCATATTCCCTATATGCCACTTGGGTAGTTGGGGCTCTTTACTTTTTTTACTTTTCTATCTATCTATTGACCTTTCGAGCCGTAACCGGCCCATAGGGCGTAGACCAAGATACACCTTCTCCTATATGAATTTTTGTTCTAGCAGTTTTCTTTTAAAGATATTTTATCAAATCTCGCCATCTGTCTCTGTTCTGTGCAAGCAGTTCTATCTCATTGAGGGAGCCGATTCCTGCTGCTCTTGCCTCTCTCATCAATGTTCTTCTCAGTGTCTCCCTGGGTCTTCCTCTTTTTCTTTTACCTGTTGTTTCCCATATGAGGGCTTGCTTTGCTATTCGATTATTATCTCTTCTCATCACATGTCCAACGTATGACCATCGTCTTTTCTTTATTACTGAAGATATTAGTGGTTGATTGGCGATTTCTCTAATTTCCTCGTTTGTTTTGAATTCGTTCCATTCTATACCAAGTATTTTCCTTAGACATTTATTTTCGAATGCGTTCAACTTTGTTTCTATATCTCTTGTTGTTTTCCAGCTTTCACACGCATACGTAAGGGTTGATAGTACATTTGATTTGAATAGCCTAAGTTTTGTGTTTGTGCTAATGAGTTTTGATTTCCACAACTTTTCAAGGCTTCTGAAAGACATTGCTGCTTTAGCCAGTCTGATTCTAATTTCTTTGCTCGTATCCCCTTCTCGATCAATGTGACTTCCAAGATAGATAAAGTGATCGATCTCTTCTACTGGTTTGTTTTCCATGTATATTTTGTCACTTGTTGGAATTAAACTTTTCATGAATTTAGTCTTTTCATGATTGACCTCAAGCCCAATTTTGCTGGCTATTGATGATAGTTCATTTGTGTTTTCCTGCATCGTTTTTATCTGACTGCTGATGAGAACTATGTCATCAGCAAAGTCGAGGTCCTCCAAATGGTCTCCTTGTATCCATTCGATGCCTTTATTACCAGTGCAGCATTTCTTCATTATGAAGTCCATAACAATTCCAAATAACAAGGGCGATAAAATACATCCTTGTTTAACCCCAGTTACTTTTTTTTTACTTTTACTCATGGAAAACTGCGAAAAACAGAACCTTTAAAGAACTCTTGGCTTTTGGAGATAAAAAAAGTAGGCCAAAAATAGCTGTTGTCCATGCAAATTGTTAGGGAAAAAAATTCAAAGGCAACAACAGCAGGAATCAGCTCCTTTGCTGAGATTGAGCAGCTTGCACTGAACATGGACGTATGGTGAAGTCCAATGTGGGTCTTGTGCAAGATCTGACACTAGATAACAAAGATCAACGGACTTAGTCTAAAATATCTGACCTATGTGCCGTCTTCGGCTCAAAATGACAATAAATAAAATCTTTCACTTATTAATGTCTGGGATAGGAATCAAACCTGGGAAGGCAGGTACTTCCACAGACTCCTCAACAATACAATATGTACTGCATGAGATAAAAAATGGGCAAAATATTCACTGGCTCAACAACTTTGTATGTGGTCACAGGGAATAGTGAAAGCATGATGCACTTTCAGATCACCCAGCATGTCACATGACAGCAAAACAAGTCTCTATAGAACATCAAATGACCTTGCATCAGATCACATGACTACAAACTGTCACATGACCCTGTACCACATCACATGACTGTCACATGATTCATCTGAAAAAGGCCACAAATCTTAGAATCTCCTCATCTGTTTCTTGAACTTCTCAAAGTGGAAATCATCTGTGGCTTTCTCTCCGGATGCTTTCTTCTTCTTCTTGTTTCCAGTCTGGTTGCTTTCTGAAATAAAAAAAAATAGATATTATTTCATTGTATATTCTTATTGAATCATTAAAAATTATGTCTCAAAATTCAAATTTCTACAAGTCTATAGTTTGCTGCACAAAGTGTCGCTTCCTGCCACACACGTCCTATGTTCAAGCCGGTCACACGTGATGGTCACACTGAGTGATTCGATGAGCATGATAAAAAAAAGTGGAGGCAGGCTCTGTACGCATGCAATGGGTAGAGTCGTTGTAGAAATCCAAAATACGTAAGGTCACCTTTGTCTATGTCCCTGAACATGCGGGAGTATGGGGAAATGAAAGAGCGGACAGGTTGGCTAGCTGCGCTGTCGTTGAGGACGGGCAACCAATGGATCGGGCAGACATCATCAATGCCCTCCGAGATGTGGGAAGAGCACAGGACTTCGACAAACACAGATCCACGTCACTTCTTCGGATAATGGAAATGGGAGTTAAGATGGGCACAGCCAGAAATTAGACACTTAGTGGCCGTGTAAGAAGATTTATCAACCAACATAGAACTGGAGTCGTCAGTCACTGGACACTGAGGGAATTGCTGAGGAGGGGATCTGAGCACCTATGGACATGTTCTGAGTGCAATGATGATGACCCACTAATAACTCAATAACACATGATGCGTCATTGAGACAGGACGTGTTTTATTTTTGGGGGAGTAGCCTAGTTGGGAATACTATCTGAACGGGCTACAGACAATCAGTGTTCGATGCCCGATGGAAGTAATGTGAATTGTACTCATGGTTAGAAAAAAAATACCGCTGCTGTCAACCCAGCCGCCGGCAGAAAAGGGTACCAGGGTATTACTCTGGGAAGGTGAGGAATGCCGCCTCACATAGTGAGTTTCATTGCTTGAAACAACACTATCCAGAAGTCTCAGAAATTTTCTGGATGGGTGGCTGAGCACACATGGGGTAAAACATGGGTTAGGGGGCCTCGGTAGCCTAGTTGGGAAAACAACCCGATTGGGCTACTGTCGTTCGGACAACCCATGTTCAATTCCCGCTGGGAGCAGTGTGAGTTGTACTTGTAGTTGGGAAAAAAAATACTACCCCCAAGGTCGACCCAGCCGTTGGCAGAAATAGGTACCAGGGTATTACCCTGGGAAGGTGAAGAATGTCGCCTCGCATCGTGAGTTTTGATGCTTGAAGTGACACTATCCAGAAGTCTCCGAAAACTTCTGGATAGGCGGCCGAGCACATATGGGTGGAAACTCGCGTGCTAAAACGCCGGTACTTCTAAATCATCACACACACATAATTTTTCATCATCATTTCGTCCCTCAATTGTTCCAGTTGTTACAATATATTCCAGTTGTTCTCTTCTCATTACATGGCCAAAAGATGATAATTGTCTCTTCCTAATATTGTAAATTAGCTCTTTTTGCTTTGGCCTCTTTCAGAATGTTTTCATTACTCTTCTTAGCTGTCCATGGTACTCTCAATATTCTTCTGTAAAACCACATTTCTACAGTCTCCAGTGATTTTCTTGTCTGTTGTCCTATTGTCCATGATTCACATCCATATGTTAAAACTAGCTCTACATAACATTTGTTGCGATGCGAGGCGGCATTCCTAAACATAATGTTTACATATTCAAATTCCTCATCCATTTTGCTTCAACAAACTTATATAACTTAAGCATGTAGGTGCAGTAGGTCCAGAGATATGCCTCTCTAAAGAAGACATTTGTCTAATTTTTTGGTCCAGTTCTGGGTGGTTAATAGTCAAAAGAGACAGAAGTAATGGTAGCAACAAAGAAAAAGACATCACTGCAATGCACAATAAAGACAAGTGGAACAATATTCTTAATCTTCTTTCCTTCCTTATTTGCCTTTCAGCGTCGAAGGAAGATATAATTTGTTGTTTTTTGCTCTTCTGTTCGCCTCTGCTGCTGTTATGTTTCCCAATGCTTTTAATATTCTATCGATCCATCTTTTTCCTGGTCGACCCTGGGTCTGGTATTCTCGCAATGTTTATTGAGGGCCCATTGTGTTGTGCTTTGATTACTCTGCCTTGTCATATGGCCAAACCATTTTATCTGTTGTTTCTTTATATATTCTATGGCGGGGGCTATTCCTAGCTTTTTTCTCAGTTGTTCATTTTTGATCTTATCTCTCAGACTGTTTCCTGTCATTCGTTCAACACATTTCATCTCAGTAGAGGTTATTTTTCTTATTGTTCTTGCATTGTCTGGCATTGGTAGCACAACATTGGGATGAAGATTGTATTGTAGAGTGCCTGTTTTGTCTCTAGAAACATATTCTAGAGGAACAATATTCAAACAGGTAAATGAATTTAAATATCTGAGAACTTTGTTAACCTTAGATGGTAGATGTACAGCAGAGGTGAGATGCAGAAGCAGCTTTCTAAAAATGAGGAAGATACTGTGCAATCCATTTTTGACAATAGAAACAAGAAAAAGAGTTCTTAAATGCTATGTAGAGCCAGTCTTAACATATGGATGTGAATCATGGTCAACAGACCAAAAAAATCCCTGGAGGCTGTTGAAATGTGGTTTTACAGAAGAATGTGAGAATACCATGGACATCTAAGAAGAGTAATGAAAACATTCTGAAAGAGGCCAAAGCAAAACGAGAGCTAATTTCCAATATTAGAAAGAAACAATCATCATTCTTTGGCCATGTGATAAGAAGGGAACAACTGGAATATATTTTAACAACTGGGAAAATAGAAGGCTATAGAGATAGAGGGAAGCAAGGAGAAAAGATACCAGACAGCTTAAGACAATGGTTTGACAGAAGGTAAACAACAGAAATGATAAATAACTGTCGAGATCGAAAGTTGTGGAGAGAAACGATCACCTATGCCAGGAGGCATGGCACTTGATGATGACCAGGTGGTACTTTTTAAAAATAAAGTAAGGTAGTGGAGGAGTAAAACAGAAGTTACGTGGGTGTAAATATGTTGTTTGCTGTAAAACTGATATTTGCATCTTTAGGCCCAACATATTTGTCATTTGTATGACAAATTTGAGTACTGGGCTGCTCTCCTCAATCCCTTCTCACCTGGTCAGACCAGACAGGTTAGCCTGTTACTAGGGGCACTATGTTGAGGTGGAGTAGGGTCTGGATAGTTCAGGTTCACTGATCCTGGGGAAAGCTTTCAGCCCTGTTTCTCTTGGGTATCTTTGCATCCCCAGATGGATAATAAAATTACTGACAGCAAGAGACATGAGAGTTAAGGAAACACCCAGTGTAAGAGACAAAAGGGTTAAGAAAACACCCAGTGTAAGAGATAGAGAGTAAGAAAACACCCAGTGTAAGAGATAGAGAGTAAGAAAACACCAAGTGTAAGAGATAGAGAGTTAAGAAAACACCCAGTGTAAGAGATAGAGAGTTAAGAAAACACCCAGTGTAAGAGACAAGAGGATTAAGGAAACACCCAGTGTAAGGGACAAGAGGGTTAAGAAAACACCCAGTGAAAGAGACAAGAGGGCTAAGAAAGTACCAAGTGTAAGAGACAAGAGGGTTAAGAAAACACCCAGTGTAAGAGACAAGAGGGTTAAGAAAACACCCAGTGTAAGAGACAGAGAGTTAAGAAAACACCCAGTGTAAGAGGTAGAGAGTTAAGAAAACACCAGTGTAAGAGATAGAGAGTTAAGAAAACACCCAGTGTAAGAGATAGAGAGTTAAGAAAACACCCAATGTAAGAGATAGAGAGCTAAGAAAACACCCAGTGTAAGAGGTAGAGAGTTAAGAAAACACCCAGTGTAAGAGATAGAGAGTTAAGAAAACACCCAGTGTAAGAGACAGAGAGTTAAGAAAACACCCAATGTAAAAGATAGAGAGTTAAGAAAACACCCAGTGTAAGAGACAGAGAGTTAAGAAAACACCCAATGTAAAAGATAGAGAGTTAAGAAAACACTCAGTGTAAGAGACAGAGAGTTAAGAAAACACCCAATGTAAGAGACAGAGAGTTAAGAAAACACCAGTGTAAGAGATAGAGAGTTAAGAAAACACCCAGTGTAAGAGACAGAGAGTTAAGAAAACACCCAATGTAAGAGACAGAGAGTTAAGAAAACACCCAATGTAAGAGATAGAGAGTTAAGAAAAACACCAAGTGTAAGAGACAGAGAGTTAAGAAAACACCCAATGTAAGAGACATAGAGTTAAAAAAACACCCAATGTAAGAGATAGAGAGTTAAGAAAACACCCAATGTAAGAGATAGAGAGTTAAGAAAACACCCAATGTAAGAGATTGAGAGTTAAGAAAACACCCAGTGTAAGAGATAGAGAGTTAAGAAAAACACCCAGTGTAAGAGACAGAGAGTTAAGAAAACACCCAATGTAAGAGACAGAGAGTTAAGAAAACACCCAATGTAAGAGATAGAGAGTTAAGAAAACACCAAGTGTAAGAGACAGAGAGTTAAGAAAACACCCAATGTAAGAGACAGAGAGTTAAGAAAACACCCAATGTAAGAGATAGAGTTAAAAAAACACTCAGTGTATGAGACAGAGAGTTAAGAAAACACCCAGTGTAAGAGACAAGAGGGTTAAGAAAACACCCAGTGTAAGTGACAAGAGGGTTAATAAAACACCCAGTGTAAGAGACAAGAGGGTTAAGAAAACACCCAGTGTAAGAGACAGAGAGTTAAGAAAACACCCAGTGTAAGAGGTAGAGAGTTAAGAAAACACCCAATGTAAGAGGTAGAGAGTTAAGAAAACACCCAATGTAAGAGACAAGAGGGTTAAGAAAACACCCAGTGTAAGAGACAGAGAGTTAAGAAAACACCCAATGTAAGAGATAGAGAGTTAAGAAAACACCAAGTGTAAGAGACAGAGAGTTAAGAAAACACCCAATGTAAGAGACAGAGAGTTAAGAAAACACCCAATGTAAGAGATAGAGTTAAAAAAACACTCAGTGTATGAGACAGAGAGTTAAGAAAACACCCAGTGTAAGAGACAAGAGGGTTAAGAAAACACCCAGTGTAAGTGACAAGAGGGTTAATAAAACACCCAGTGTAAGAGACAAGAGGGTTAAGAAAACACCCAGTGTAAGAGACAGAGAGTTAAGAAAACACCCAGTGTAAGAGGTAGAGAGTTAAGAAAACACCCAATGTAAGAGGTAGAGAGTTAAGAAAACACCTAATGTAAGAGATAGAGAGTTAAGAAAACACGCAGTGTAAGAGATAGAGAGTTAAGAAAACACCCAATGTAAGAGATAGAGAGCTAAGAAAACATCCAGTGTAAGAGGTAGAGAGTTAAGAAAACACCCAGTGTAAGAGATAGAGAGTTAAGAAAACACCCAGTGTAAGAGACAGAGAGTTAAGAAAACACCCAATGTAAGAGACAGAGAGTTAAGAAAACACCCAGTGTAAGAGATAGAGAGTTAAGAAAACACCCAGTGTAAGATACAGAGAGTTAAGAAAACACCCAATGTAAGAGACAGAGAGTTAAGAAAACACCCAATGTAAGAGATAGAGAGTTAAGAAAACACCAAGTGTAAGAGATAGAGAGTTAAGAAAACACCCAATGTAAGAGACATAGAGTTAAAAAAACACCCAATGTAAGAGATAGAGAGTTAAGAAAACACCCAATGTAAGAGACAGAGAGTTAAGAAAACACCCAGTGTAAGAGATAGAGAGTTAAGAAAACACCCAGTGTAAGAGATAGAGAGTTAAGAAAACACCCAGTGTAAGAGACAGAGAGTTAAGAAAACACCCAGTGTAAGAGATAGAGAGTTAAGAAAACACCCAGTGTAAGAGATAGAGAGTTAAGAAAACACCAAGTGTAAGAGACAGAGAGTTAAGAAAACACCCAATGTAAGAGACAGAGAGTTAAGAAAACACCCAATGTAAGAGATAGAGTTAAAAAAACACTCAGTGTATGAGACAGAGAGTTAAGAAAACACCCAGTGTAAGAGACAAGAGGGTTAAGAAAACACCCAGTGTAAGAGACAAGAGGGTTAATAAAACACCCAGTGTAAGAGACAAGAGGGTTAAGAAAACACCCAGTGTAAGAGACAGAGAGTTAAGAAAACACCCAGTGTAAGAGGTAGAGAGTTAAGAAAACACCCAATGTAAGAGGTAGAGAGTTAAGAAAACACCTAATGTAAGAGATAGAGAGTTAAGAAAACACCCAGTGTAAGAGATAGAGAGTTAGAAAACACCCAGTGTAAGAGATAGAGAGTTAAGAAAACACCAAGTGTAAGAGACAGAGAGTTAAGAAAACACCCAATGTAAGAGACAGAGAGTTAAGAAAACACCCAATGTAAGAGATAGAGTTAAAAAAACACTCAGTGTATGAGACAGAGAGTTAAGAAAACACCCAGTGTAAGAGACAAGAGGGTTAAGAAAACACCCAGTGTAAGAGACAAGAGGGTTAATAAAACACCCAGTGTAAGAGACAAGAGGGTTAAGAAAACACCCAGTGTAAGAGACAGAGAGTTAAGAAAACACCCAGTGTAAGAGGTAGAGAGTTAAGAAAACACCCAATGTAAGAGGTAGAGAGTTAAGAAAACACCCAATGTAAGAGACAAGAGGGTTAAGAAAACACCCAGTGTAAGAGACAAGAGGGTTAATAAAACACCCAGTGTAAGAGACAAGAGGGTTAAGAAAACACCCAGTGTAAGAGGTAGAGAGTTAAGAAAACACCCAATGTAAGAGATAGAGAGTTAAAAAAACACTCAGTGTATGAGACAGAGAGTTAAGAAAATACCCAAACGCTGAATACAACAGAAAGAATCAACCAACCAGCAGAAGCCTCCTCCCTGTCTATGTCTCCGACTCTTAGTGGTTCCGGTTTTGGCATCTCGACCTTCTTGACAAACTTGGGCTTATTGTCATCGATGTTAACTGTGGAGAGAGAGAAGAGAGAAGTCTCATCGTATCTACAGCAAACAGCAGCGGTGGTGGTGTCAGGTGACGAGAAAAACAGCTCAACAAAAACGTGATTAGAAGTAAACAGCAATTATAGAAGCAGACAACCAATAGTTACACAGATTAGCAACAAACAATTGGACAAATTAGCAACAAACATCAATTATAGAAGCAGACAACCAATAGTTACACAGATTAGCAACAAACAGCAATTATAGAAGCAGACAACCAATAGTTACACAGATTAGCAACAAACAATTGGACAAATTAGCAACAAATAGCAATTATAGAAGCAGACAACCAATAGTTACACAGATTAGCAACAAACAATTTGACAAATTAACAACAAACATCAATTATAGAAGCAGACTACCAATAGTTACACAGATTAGCAACAAACAATTGGACAAATTAGCAACAAACATCAATTATAGAAGCAGACTACCAATAGTTACACAGATTAGCAACAAACAATTGGACAAATTAGCAACAAATAGCAATTATAGAAGCAGACAACCAATAGTTACACAGATTAGCAACAAACAATTGGACAAATTAGCAACAAATAGCAATTATAGAAGCAGACAACCAATAGTTACACAGATTAGCAACAAACAATTTGACAAATTAACAACAAACAATTTGACAAATTAGCCACAAAGAGCAATTAGACATAAAATAGCTGTTATAAAAACTGAAACAAACAGTAGTTAGACAAATTAGTAACAAACAGCAAATAGACAAGTTAGCAACAAACAGCAATTAGACACGTTAGCAAGAAACAGCAATTAGACAGCAACAAACAGCAATTAGACACGTTAGCAACAAACAGCAGTTAGACATGTTAGCAACAAACAGCAATTAGACACAGCAACAAACAGCAATTAGACACGTTAGCAACAATCAGCAGCTAGACATCTTAGCAACAAACAGCAATTAAACAAGTTGGCTACAAACAGCAATTAAAAAAGTTAGCAATAAACAACAATTAGACCAGTTAGCAACAAACAGTAATTAAACAAGTTAGCAACAAACAGTAATTAAACAAGTTAGCAGCAAACAGCAATTAGACATGTTAACAACAAACAGTAATTAAACAAGTTAGCAACAAACAACAATTAAACAAGTTAGCAACAAACAGTAATTAAACAAGTTAGCAACAAACAGCAATTAGACACGTTAGCAACAAACAGCAGTTAGACATGTTAACAACAAACAGTAATTAAACAAGTTAGCAACAAACAACAATTAAACAAGTTAGCAACAAACAGTAATTAAACAAGTTAGCAACAAACAGCAATTAGACATGTTAACAACAAACAGCAATTAGACGTTAGCAACAAACATCAATTAAACAAGTTAGCAACAATCAGCAATTAGACAAGTTAACTACAAACAGCAATTAAACAAGTTAGCAACAATCAGCAATTAGACAAGTTAACTACAAACAGCAATTAAACAAGTTAGCAACAAACAGCAATTAAACAAGTTAGCAACAAACAGCAATTAAACAAGTTAGCAACAAACAGCAATTAAACAAGTTAGCAACAAACAGCAATTAAACAAGTTAGCAACAAACAGCAATTAGACACGTTAGCAACAATCAGCAGCTAGAAATCTTAGCAACAAACAGCAATTAAACAAGTTGGCTACAAACAGCAATTAAAAAAGTTAGCAATAAACAACAATTAGACCAGTTAGCAACAAACAGTAATTAAACAAGTTAGCAACAAACAGTAATTAAACAAGTTAGCAGCAAACAGCAATTAGACATGTTAACAACAAACAGTAATTAAACAAGTTAGCAACAAACAACAATTAAACAAGTTAGCAACAAACAGTAATTAAACAAGTTAGCAACAAACAGCAATTAGACACGTTAGCAACAAACAGCAGTTAGACATGTTAACAACAAACAGTAATTAAACAAGTTAGCAACAAACAACAATTAAACAAGTTAGCAACAAACAGTAATTAAACAAGTTAGCAACAAACAGCAATTAGACATGTTAACAACAAACAGCAATTAGACGTTAGCAACAAACATCAATTAAACAAGTTAGCAACAATCAGCAATTAGACAAGTTAACTACAAACAGCAATTAAACAAGTTAGCAACAATCAGCAATTAGACAAGTTAACTACAAACAGCAATTAAACAAGTTAGCAACAAACAGCAATTAAACAAGTTAGCAACAAACAGCAATTAAACAAGTTAGCAACAAACAGCAATTAAACAAGTTAGCAACAAACAGCAATTAAACAAGTTAGCAACAATAAAAACCCCACTGTATAGTGACACCATAATACAACCTCAACATATGAAACTGTGTGTATGAAGTTAAATGGCTGAAACACTTGCCTAACAGAGTCCCTTCTGATGATCAGATTGCTCCTGCTGCAAAGCTTTGTTTAAAGAGTCTTCTATAAAAATATCATAGGAAGGACTGAGTGAATGTTTCCAAATAGAAACTAGGGTTAAACAAGGATGTATTTTATTGCCCTTGTTATTTGGAATTGTTATAGACTTCATAATGAAGAAATTCTGCACTGGTAATAAAGGCATTGAATGGATACAAGGAGACCATTTGGAGGACCTCGACTTTGCTGATGACGTAGTTCTCATCAGCAATCAGATAAAAACGATGCAGGAAAGCACAAATGAACTATCATCAATAGCCAGCAAAATTGGGCTTGAGATCAATCATGAAAAGTCTAAGGTCATGAAAAGCTTAATTCCAACAGATGACAGAATATACATGGAAAACAAACCAGTAGAAGAGATTGATCACTCTATCTATCTTGGAAGTCACATTGATCGGGAAGGTGATACAAGCAAAGAAATTAGAATCAGACTGGCTAAAGCAGCAATGTCTTTCAGAAGCCTTGAAAAGTTGTGGAAATCAAAACTCATTAGCACAAACACAAAACTTAGGCTATTCAAATCAAATGTACTATCAACCCTTACATATGTGTGTGAAAGCTGGAAAACAACAAGAAACATAGAAAGAAAGTTGAACGCATTCGAAAATAAATGTCTAAGGAAAATACTTGGTATAGCGTGGAACGAATTCAAAACAAACGAGGAAATTAGAGAAATCGCCAATCAACCACTATCTTCAGTAATAAAGAAAAGACGATGGTCATACGTTGGACATGTGATGAGAAGAGATAATAACCGAATAGCAAAGCAAGTCCTCATGTGGGAAACAACAGGTAAGAGGAAAAGAGGAAGACCCAGAGAGACACTGAGAAGAACATTGATGAGAGAGGCAAGAGCAGCAGGAATCGGCTTTTTCATTGAGATAGAGCTGCTTGCACAGAACAGAGACAAATGGCGAGATTTGATAAAATATCTTTAGAAGAATTGAAAACTGCTAGAATAAAAATTTAGATAAGAGAAGGAGTATCTTGGTCTACGCCCTATGGGCCGGCTACGGCTCGAAATGTCAATAGATAGATAGATATAATAATGTATTAATTTCTAAATATAATTAAATATGTGTATAAATAATAATAATATAAATTGATTAGAAACCAGCTCTCCTAAATCTAGACAACATCCCTAATAGCTAACATGAAGCTCTGAGAGTTGCACCAGGGCTGCAGCCTCAACTCTCTACTCTACTTCCTGTGAGCTCTACCACAGCCAATCTATGACCCAGGGATGACACAACATGATGATGAAACACTTACATCTGTTGTGTTGAACAAAGTTCACTGCCACATTAGTCGGGACAAAGTCTGATGGCATGTTCTCTCGCTGCCGTTTTCTCTCATCAAGTAACTTCTGCTTAGCTTCCTCTGTCATTTCTATGTTCTTGATCTTGGCTCTGTAACAGTAGAAGATTATGTTCTGTCAGTTCTATGTTCTTGATCTTAGCTCTGTAACAAGTAAAATAGATTCTGTTCTGTCAGCTCTATGTTCTTGATCTTAGCTCTGTAACAAGTAAAATAGATTCTGTTCTGTCAGCTCTATGTTCTTGATCTTAGCTCTGTAACAAGTAATATATTTTGTTCTGTCAGTTCTATGTTCTTGATCTTAGCTCTGTAACAAGTAAAATAGATTCTGTTCTGTCAGTTCTCTGTTCTTGATCTTAGCTCTGTAACAAGTAATATATTCTGTTCTGTCAGCTCTATGTTCTTGATCTTAGCTCTGTAACAAGTAATATATTCTGTTCTGTCAGTTCTCTGTTCTTGATCTTAGCTCTGTAACAAGTAATATATTCTGTTCTGTCAGCTCTATGTTCTTGATCTTAGCTCTGTAACAAGTAATATATTCTGTTCTGTCAGTTCTCTGTTCTTGATCTTAGCTCTGTAACAAGTAATATATTCTGTTCTGTCAGCTCTATGTTCTTGATCTTAGCTCTGTAACAATTAATATATTCTGTTCTGTCAGTTCTATGTTCTTGATCTTAGCTCTGTAACAATTAATATATTCTGTTCTGTCAGTTCTCTGTTCTTAACTCTGTAAGGCTTGTTTGATGTCTGACGACGGCTGAAAAAATTTCTCTAGTCACAGAAAAAAAAAAAAAACCCTAAGCAATGGAAAAAAAATCAAACACTCACTGGGTCACTGGAAGTGGTAATTAAGAAGGTATGTGGAGGAGGGTAATGTTTGAACACGGCAAAATGTCAAATTTGGAGTAATTTGTGCTTTGATGCTGTAATTTTTACTACGGTATCACAATCTAGGGTTTAAAAAATTGAGAGGAAAAAAAAAACACACACCTACTACCTTCAATTACAAATCCAATATCTTGAAATTTGAAAACTACCGCATGAGATTGAAAATCAATAAAGCTTTCTTTTCAACTTTCACCCTGTGATCACGGGAACGCAGTATTGAGTTATTTGCGGGTCATCATCATTGCACTCCGAACATGTCCATAGGTGCTCAGATCCCCTCCTCAGCAAGTCCCGCAGTGTCCAGCGACTGACAACTCCAGTTCTATGTTGGTTGATAAGTCTTTTTACACGCCCACTAAGTTTCTCATTTCTAGCTATGCCCATGTTAACTCCCATCTCTTTCATTCGAAGGATTGACGTGGACTCATGGTTGTCGAAATCCTGTGTCCTTCCCACTTCCCGGAGGGCACTGATGATATCCGCCTGATCCATTGCTTGACCGCAGTGAAGTGGGATATTGTAGCATATATCTTCAATAATATCTTGGAGGTTTTGCCTACTTCTTACCCGTTGAATCTTAGACCAAGTCTGCTAGGTAATATTAGACCACTATTTCCATCCAAAAATAAAAGAAAAAACTACTGGGGGTTGGAACCCACATGTGTAGCCAGTGAATTGTATTGTGAAGTTATTTTCTTGACCTTTCACCTGATGTATTTATAGTAACACTAATCATTTACATCTCTGATTAAATGTATTAAAATGTGAGCCCTTTCGGCTGTTCTTGGCAACTTGATGAATGCAGGAAAAAAAAAAACGGTGTTGGCTTTTTTGCCGCTTCCACAGTTATACGATATACAGTTTTAAAACATATTTAATGTGTAGAATAATTTTAGGAAGAAAGAAAATGCAGAATTTCACAAAAATATCTGGTAATTTTTTCCGGTATTAATTGAGAGTATGGGTCGTATTAAAATAAAAATACACAAAAAACGTATCAAATACGAGAAAAGTATATCATGTGGTAGGTATGCATTATTTGTTCAATAAAACAAAAATGATTCAGTCAACAAAAATTCACGACATTCGAACAAAATTCCCCTCATTACAACAAAAAAACACTCATTCCAACAAAATTCCACTCATACCAACAAAAATCCACTCATTCCAACAAAATTCCACTCATTACAACAAAAATCCCCTCATTACAACAAAAATTCCACTCATACCAACAAAATTCCACTCATTCCAACAAAAATCCACTAGATACCAAGAAAAATCTACATTCCAACAAAAATCTACTTGATACCAACAAAAATCCACTCATTCCAACAACAAAAACCACCACACACCAACAAAAATCCACTCATTCCAACAAAAAAAAAACACCACATATCAACAAAAATCCACTCATTCCAACAAAAATCCACTCATTTCAACACAAAAACCACCACATACCAACACAAATCCACTCATTCCAACAAAAATCTAGTACACACCAACAAAAATCCACTCATTCCAACAAAAAAAACCACCACATACCATCAAAAATCCACCACATACCAACACAAATCCACTCATTCCAACAAAAATCTAGTACACACCAACAAAAATCCACTCATTCCAACAAAAAAACCACCACATACCATCAAAAATCCACCACATACCATCAAAAATCCACCACATACCATATAAAATCCACCACATACCAACAAAAATCCACTCATTTCAACACAAATCCACTCATTCCAACAAAAAAAAAACACCACATACCATCAAAAATCCACCACATACCAACAAAAATCCACCACATACCAACAAAAATCCACCACATACCAACAAAAATCCACTCATTTCAATACAAATCTAATAGATACCAACAAATTACAGAATCATATTCCAAGCAATAAAACAACTAATACCCACTCAATGCCAAGGTCAATCTCTGGGATGCCAGACAGCATCTGATTGGATAACATATCTTCTGACTTCTTCTCTGAAGAGTACTTCTTGAGATGCTCTGGCAGGTCGTACAAGGAATCAGTTTGAGACTTTTGTCTGAATTAACAAAACAAAACAAATATTAGTTACACATATTGATTGATGTATATACTATCCACTACTATCTATTGACCTTTCGAGCCACAGCCGGCCCATAGGGCGTAGACCTAGATACTCCTTCTCTTATCTGAATTTTTGTTCTAGCAGTTTTCAATTCTTTTAAAGATATTTTATCAAATCTCGCCATTTGTCTCTGTTCTGTGCAAGCAGCTCTATCTCATTGAGGGAGCTGATTCTTGTTGCTCTTACCTCTCTCATCAATGTTCTTCTCAGTGTCTCTCTGGGTCTTCCTCTTTTCCTCTTACCTGTTGTTTCCCACATGAGGGCTTGCTTTGCTATTTGGTTGTTATCTTTTCTCATCACATGTCCAACATATGACCATCGTCTTTTCTTCTTACCTTATCTACTACTACATATTTATAAATACTTGGTATAGTGGGGAACAAATTCAAAATAAATGAGGAAATTAGAGAAATCGCCAATCAACCACTAATATTATCAGTAATCAAGAAAAGACGATGGTCATATGTTGGACATGTGATGAGAAGAGATAATAACCGAATAGCAAAGCAAGCCATGTGGGAAACAGCAGGTAAGAGGAAGACCCAGAGAAACACTGAGAAGAATGCAATGAGATGTTAATTTGGATGATTCCACTGACGCGGGCGGTTGAGCAATTACAGATTTTAATTTGTTTGTAGTGGTACAGGGGCCTTCGACTAACTACAACTACAATTACTGGATCATCAACATCAGGTGCAGTGCCAGCTAGCATAGATGATCATGTATATCCATAACTTGTTGTCTCTTTATCAATTCAGCCACTGACTTCCTGCTGAGTCCTTTATTTTTGCCTTCATTCACTATAATGTCTAACATTTATTGTAACTCATTTTCACTCTTAGCGATTAAGACTGTATCATCAGCATACCTTTGATTATTTATATTATAACCTCCAATTGTTATTCCAGGCATGCCCCTTATGGATCTTAAAATAATCTCACTATACATATTAAATAAATCTGGTGATAGCACACAACCTTAAAGTATAAAAGTATTCATAAAGTATCAATATAAAAAATGAGTGAAATGTACTAGACTCAAAACTACTTCTACAAACAAGGCAACAATTTAAAGAGCTGAACTAAAATGTCACTTTGAGAGATGAAAACCAACAACTGTGTACTCACTTGTCCACATAGTTCTGCTCCTCCTTGTGGTGCCCCTTCCTGCGTGCCAGCTCCTCTTCCACATACTTCAACCTGATAGGAGTAAAAACATGAATGAGTATCTAACCTGACAGAAGTACTCAGTTCAGTTCAGAACTACAACTACCTTGGACATACTATAACCAGTGATGGAAAATGTACAACTGAAATAAACAAAAGAATAGGAATATCAAAAAGTAATTTTAATGCCATGAAAGGTATACTAACAACAAAACAAATAACACCAGGGTTAAAACTAAGAATAGCAAAATGTTATATCTTCTCAACATTCCTATATGGTGCAGAAACATGGACATTAGACAAGAAAACAGAACATAAAATTGAAGCCTTTGAAATATGGATTTGCTGAAGAATAGGTAGAATTGGATGGAAAGAAAAGAAAACAAACGAGGAAGTTTTAAAACAACTAAAAATGAAAAGAGAACTACTAAACACAATTAGAACAAGACAAATGAAATTTTTGGGGCGTGTTAAAAGACACAACAGCCTTCTAAAAGTAATATTGGAAGGGAAAATACAAGGTAAAGAGGCAGACTAAGACTAACATGGACGAGTAACATCAAAAGATGGACAGGTCAGCCTATGACAATTTGCACATCCATCAAAGTAAGAGACAGAGCGGAATGGCGCTCCATGATAGCCAACCTTCGTTGCGGAGATGGTACTTGATGATGATGAGAATAAACAACATAAGGGAGTTTGGTGGGGGTAGAGAAGACATCAGCTTCTGGACAGGAAGGTGCCAGGTTCAAATCTGTTACATGCAGCGGAAGGAGGCCTCGGTGGCCTAGTTGGGAAAACCACCCAACTAGGCAACTGATGTTCGGACAACCCGTGTTTGATTCCCACTGGAAGTGGTGTGAGTTGTATTCGTGGTTGAGGGGAAAAAATACCCCCGCGGTAGACCCAGCCGCTGGCAGAAATGGGTGCCAGGGTAGTACTCTGGGAAGGTGAGGAATGCCGCCTTATATCACGTGTTTCGATGCTTGAAGTGACACTATCCAGAAGACTCTGAACACTTTTGGATACATGTACATATGGGTGAAAACTCGCGTGCTAAGACACCAATTCAAGTCTCGTTCTTTACCTTAATTTCAATAATTTAACATTTTCCACATTCTCTATCAGTGACTACCCTGGACATGAAATTTGGATTGCTCAAGAGCTCACTGCCAATTGATTTGAGATTTTTCCCTCTTTGTTCTGTAGTCAGGAGATTGTCAAGTCTCGTACTTTACCTTTACACGCAGCGGAAATTTTCTGTTCAAATCCTTGGTTTTTTTTTTTTTTTAAGCTTCCCGGGTCTCTAGGTGGTGAGGTCCAAGGTCTCTCAGATAACATCAAATAGTAGGTCCCGTGTACACTTTGAGCACATTAAAGGAACACTTGGCAGTTAATAGCTGAAAACAATAGGTCAAATATGGCTCCTGTCCAGGCAAATGTTCAGATGTAACAATATACTCAATTATTTCCTTCATTCTCTAGGTCTTTGTTGGTGCTAGAGAACTGTAACTTTGTCAGTGCTAGAGAACTGTCAACTTTGTCTGTGCTAGAGAACTGTCAACTTTGTCGGTGATAGAGAACTGTCAACTTTGTCGGTGCTAGAGAACTGTCAACTTTGTCTGTGCTAGAGAACTGTCAACTTTGTCGGTGCTAGAGAACTGTCAACTTTGTCTGTGCTAGAGAACTGTCAACTTTGTCGGTGCTAGAGAACTGTCAACTTTGTCGGTGCTAGAGAACTGTCAACATTGTCGGTGCTAGAGAACTGTCAACTTTGTCGGTGCTAGAGAACTGTCAACTTTGTCGGTGCTAGAGAACTGTCAACTTTGTTGGTGCTAGAGAACTGTCAACTTTGTCGGTGCTAGAGAACTGTCAACTTTGTCGGTGCTAGAGAACTGTCAACTCTGTCAATGCTAGAGAACTGTCAACTTTGTCAGTGCTAGAGAACTGTCAACTTTGTCAGTGCTAGAGAACTGTCAACTTTGTTGGTGCTAGAGAACTGTCAACTTTGTCAGTGCTAGAGAACTGTCAACTTTGTCAGTGCTAGAGAACTGTCAACTTTGTCAGTGCTAGAGAACTGTCAACTTTGTCAGTGCTAGAGAACTGTCAACTTTGTCAGTGCTAGAGAACTGTCAACTTTGTCAGTGCTAGAGAACTGTCAACTTTGTCAGTGCTAGAGAACTGTCAACTTTGTCAGTGCTAGAGAACTGTCAACTTTGTCAGTGCTAGAGAACTGTCAACTTTGTCAGTGCTAGAGAACTGTCAACTTTGTCAGTGCTGGAGAACTGTCAACTTTGTCAGTGCTAGAGAACTGTCAACTTTGTCAGTGCTAGAGAACTGTCAACTTTGTCAGTGCTAGAGAACTGTCAACTCTGTCAGTGCTAGAGAACTGTCAACTTTGACAACTGGGGAAAAGACATAGCATGACCAAAAGTTTCCCGAACACGTAAAGAGGGAGGGAAACCCTCCTCATACACACAAACAACACAAACAAAAACCAACATACATTTCTGCATCCTCGTCTCTTCTGTTTGTTTCTGCTGCAAAAGCTGTCCCAATAGCTTCAGCTGCTTCGCCCTTTAGTGGTCTGAAAATAAACAGCAGAAATAAGACATGACAACAACAAAGTGGCACCCACATACACTGTCAACAAGAAAAGAAGAAAAAGCCCCGTTACATCATACAGTGGCATATGTAAAATATGATCTTCTTATCCTCTGAACTTTGGTCGGAGAATAGGACACTCACAAGAGATCTCTACACAATCTGGTTTGAAGCATAGGGCACTCAATAGAGATCTCTACGCAATCTGGTTTGAAGCATAGGGCACTCACAAGAGATCTCTACGCAATCTGGTTTGAAGCATATGGCACTCACAAGAGATCTCCACCCAATCTGGTTTGAAGCTTAGGGCACTCAATAGAGATCTCCACCCAATCTGGTTTGAAGCATAGAGCACTCAATAGAGATCTCTACCCAATCTGGTTTGAAGCATAGGGCACTCAATAGAGATCTCTACCCAATCTGGTTTGAAGCATAGGGCACTCAATAGAGATCTCTACGCAATCTGAGTTTGAAGCATAGAGCACTCAATAGAGATCTCTACCCAATCTGGTTTGAAGCATAGGTCACTCAATAGAGATCTCCACCCAATCCAGTCTGGAGCAAGCATGGACAACTCTTGCCAGCCTCATTCATTTCATCACGTATGATTCGTTGCCATGTTCCCAATGGTCTGTGTCTTCTTCGTTTGCCAGGTGGTGTCCATATTAATGCTAGGTGCGGACGGATGGTTCGCTCCATCCGTAGAACGTGGCCTAGCCATTTCCACCATCTTCTTTGTTTGCCAGGTGGTGTCCATATTAATGCTAGGTGCGGACGGCTGGTTCGCTCCATTCGTAGAACGTGGCCTAGCCATTTCCACCATCTTTGTTTGCCAGGTGGTGTCCATATTAATGCTAGGTGCGGACGGATGGTTCGCTCCATTCGTAGAACGTGGCCTAGCCATTTCCACCATCTTCTTCGTTTGCCAGGTGGTGTCCATATTAATGCTAGGTGCGGACGGCTGGTTCGCTCCATCCGTAGAACGTGGCCTAGCCATTTCCACCATCTTCTTCGTTTGCCAGGTGGTGTCCATATTAATGCTAGGTGCGGACGGCTGGTTCGCTCCATTCGTAGAACGTGGCCTAGCCATTTCCACCATCTTCTTTTCACTTCTTGATTGATGTTGTTAATACTTGATCTTCTAGTGATTTCTTGGTTCATGTGTTGATCCTAATGGATGTTTAGACATGGATATTTCAATCAATGGATGTTTAGACATGGATATTTCAATCAATGGATGTTTAGACATGGATATTTCAATCAATGGATGTTTAGACATGGATATTTCAATCAATAGATGTTTCTTAAGACAGTGATCTTCAAATCCTCTTAGTGGACTTTATATCTATTGGTTCATTCTCCATGTTTCTGCTGCATATAGGCGTATGGATCGTACATTTGATTTGTAAATTCTAAGGTTGATGTTAATCCCCATATTTTTCTTAGGCCTCTGGCACATTATTTTTGTTGGGTAATGTGGTCGGTTTAACATCTTTCTTTCCTAGAAAAATCAGGTGCCTAATTACAGCTGGAAGTTATTGGTCAGGATTGAACCCAACCTCAAGTAACTTAGTAGCCAAATCAATGCATCTATGGCTACCTGATGGGTGAACACTAAGAAGAAGAGACAGGCATTGACAGGACATATTCAACACTTTGCCTGCATTTAGCCCAGAAGTGGTTTGAGGTGGACTCAAGACACATGTCATTAAGAAGTTCAATTGTAGAAAAGATTTATAGGCACTTTTTTCATGATGTTTGTAAAGGCATTTGTCGATGTTTGTAAAGGCATCAAAAGTTGATCATTTCTGATTGAGCCAAATCAGTTCTTTAATTCTGGGGGTGGTCAGCCAGCTCCCCAGTTTATTTAATCAAACAATACAAGTTCATAAAATAGTCACAAACCTGGTATCGAATTCTCACAATCTCGTCACCAACATCTAACACTGTCAACGACTGGTTACTCTGTCGATCGACTAATAAAGGGTCTACATTAGCACAATATACCAGACCTTATTGACTGAACTCTGCAAGCACCACAGGGTTGCCCTGCAGTGGATCCCATCTCACTGTGGAATACCAGGAAATGAGAAAGCAGATCAGTTGGCAAAGGAAGATTCAACAGGCACACATCTAGATGCACCGGTTACATGCCATCATAAGAAACAGATAATCAAATCAATCAGAGGACCACAAGCCCCAAATCAGGATGCCTTTCATAATATAAATAGAAGGGAACAAGTTATCATTATACGCCTCAGAACAGGACACAATCGACTCCTCAGTCACATGTATACAAAATTCAAGATCGGCACCTCAACTACATGTACATGTGGACTTGCACCCCAGACTGCTGAACACATACTTCAAGACTGCACTGAATATAGTAGACTGAGGAAAATCCATTGGCCCATAGATACAACACTACAGACAAAACTATATGGGCCACTGCAAGAATTACTAAAGACAGTAAAATTTATACAGGAAACGACATTGCAGATATAGACAATATACACAAGTCTAGATTACACGATTCTTTGGACCAAATAAATCTGATTTACTCATTTCCTAATACTCTACACTACTCCACTCTTATACCTGATTCTCTAGGTGTTGATTTTCTTCATTTGTGCTCAAATTTGAGCCTTTGAAATGTGGATTTATAGAAGAATAGGTAGAATTGGATGGAAAGAAGAGAAAACAAACGAGAAGTCTTAAAACAACTAAAAATGAAAAGAGAACACTAAACATAATTACAACAAGACAAATGAAATTTTTGGAACATGTTAAAAGACACAACAGCCTAATAAAAGTAATATTGGAAGGGAAAATACAAGGTAAAAGAGGCAGACCAAGGCTAACATGAACGAGTAACATCAAAAGATGGACAAGCCAATCTATGACAACCTGCACCATCAAAGCAAGAAACAGAGTGGAATGGTTATCCACGGTAGCCAACCTTCGCTGCGGAGACGGCACCCGATGATGATGATTTGTGCTCTGGTTACATGCCTAATATGTTCTCATCTAGCCTAACCATCTTATGTGTGTTAATGACGTCTAACTGTTAAGTGTGACTGCTATCTACAAACTTGTTCTCAGTAAATGACCCTATATGTTATCTGAAGTCACTTTTGTAGTGCCAAAACCTAGCTCGTTCAAATGCTCGGTCTTGAACTAAATTTATGAATATTCTTATGACCCCTTGTCTACGCATTCCAGAATGTTCTATCTATCTTTAGACTCTGCCCAACCTCTTGGTGGCTTGACTGGCGTAGGCGATCATGTCCTTCCACAATCTTCTATCCACAGTGCATTGTATCAATTGTGTTTTTAAGTGTTTTTCCATGCCATGACATCAAGCCATCTAGTATTTTCTCTCATCGTCATCCACGATCTCTCTTTCCCTGTATTTTGCCAGTTGTAACCAAGTATTCCAACTTTCCTCTTCTCATGATGTGCCCGAAAAATGTTGATTGTTACTTTCTGATGTTTCTTAGGAACTCCCTTTTTGTGTTGGCCTCTTTGAGAAAGCCCTCGTTGATCTTCTCGTTGACTTGACATTGATGTGACTAATTTCTCAACACCATTACATACTGTTTAAAATATTTGCAGTTAAAAGATTGAACATTCTGTAGCAGAAAGTTTACAATTTGTCAATCTTGAAACAAAATTTATAATCACATCATCATTCTACTAAACTATCGATCAAATACAAAATAAGTTAGAATTGACACTTTTTCTGAGTATGGTGTCACAAATTGAAACCTCTCTCATAAAATATAATTTTAACCCTACAATACTGCTATCGATTTTAAATGACATTAGTATTACTACTTCTAAATGTTATGTAAAGCCAGTCTTAATATATGGATGTGAATCATGGACAATAGGACAACAGAATGTTTGGAGGCTGTAGAAATGTGGTTTTACAGAAGAATGTTAAGAGTATCATGGACAGCTAAGAAGAGTAATGAAAATGTTCTGAGAGAGGTCAAAGCAAAAAGAGAGCTAATTTCCAATATTAGGAAGAAATAATCATCATTTTTTGGCCATGTAATGAGAAGAGAACAACTGGAATATATTGTAACAACTGGAATATATTGTAACAACTGGAAAAATTGAGGGACGAAGAGATAGAGGGAAGCAAAGAGAGAAAATAACAGACAGCTTAAGAGAATGGCTTGGCAGAAGGTCAACAACAGAAATGATAAATAGCTGCCAAAATTGAAAGTGTGGAGAGACATGATCACCTACGCCAGTAGGCCCAGTGATGATGAGGTAGTTGTAGCTCTGAACTGTCTCCAGGTGTATTCCTTCAACTTAGATATTTATTTATAGGTCTTGAGAATTTTATTTCATACAATATACGGATGTGAATAAAACATCAGGACGATCATCACTTCATACAAGCAGCAATAACCTGCCTGTGACGTAAGAAGACAAAACTTTGGACATGAACAAAACTCACTTCTTCTTCAAGGCTTTCATGTCCACGAAGCCCCCTGTGTTCATCTTGAAGGGATCAGCCTGAAAGAGATATGTTCAAACAACTTAGATAATACAACTAAACAGTTACAATATTCTCTATGCTTACATCTGAGTTCTGGGAGTACCGGTCAATATGGCGGATAGGCGGCAAGAACCATTGAGGCTCAGTCTGAAAAGTGTTCCTTGTTGCAGTTTCCTCATATTCCAAGTCCGGCTTGCTGCCGGAGCTACTGAGTTTAGAGCTCTGTGCACACCGTGAGCTGTGTTTTTCATCCAGATCATGTTTTGATATTCTGATTGCTTACGATGAATGATGATATTGTATGATGAAGGACAGTTCAGCTGCGTTCACTTTTGGTGCCGCTTGGGCTTATGTCTTTTGGCATGTGTTGTAGCTGCTATGATGAGGACTGCAACTGTCTTTCTTTGTTTGGATCTGTCAATGAGATGAGTTTTAATTTGGATGATTCCACTGACATAGGCGGTTGAGTAATTATGGATTTTAATTCGTTAGCAGTGATATCGGGGCCTTCGACTAACCATAACCATAACCTGATTTCTTTTCAATGATTTCACTATTTTCCATCTACTTGCTCTTCTAAAAGTTCACCATATACGTGGGAGTAGATACGTTGTGCCGCTAGTTTAAGACAAAGCCAGCATATTTGAGTCTTTAAGCCCAACACATCCGCCTTCCTTCATCATGGTTAGATCTTCTTAACAATTTTTTGCCTGGCCAGTGGTTCTCATTATGGGTCTATTCTTTTAGACTTTTAAATGCCAAGGGTTATTTTATGTGTACAAAGTGCACACTTGACATGCCATTTCTCACTGATATCTGAGTAGACTAGACATCAGATCTCACAGATATCTGAGTAGACTAGACATCAGATCTCACAGATATCTGAGTAGACTAGACATCAGATCTCACAGATATCTGAGTAGACTAGACATCAGATCTCACAGATATCTGAGTAGACTAGACATCAGATCTCACAGATATCTGAGTAGACTAGACATCAGATCTCACAGATATCTGAGTAGGCTAGACATCAGATCTCACTACACACAGAGGGCTAGACATCAGATCTCACTACACAGAGAGGGCTAGACATCAGATCTCACTATACAGAGAGGGCTAGACATCAGATCTCACTATACAGAGAGGGCTAGACATCAGATCTCACTATACAGAGAGGGCTAGACATCAGATCTCACTATACAGAGAGGGCTAGACATCAGATCTCACTACACAGAGAGGGCTAGACATCAGATCTCACTACACAGAGAGGGCTAGACATCAGATCTCACTACACAGAACCATCAATTTCTCACTGATATCTGAGTAGGCTAGACATCAGATCTCACTACACAGAGAGGGCTAGACATCAGATCTTACTACACAGAGAGGGCTAGACATCAGATCTCACTACACAGAGAGGGCTAGACATCAGATCTCACTACACAGAGAGGGCTAGACATCAGATCTCACTACACAGAACCATCAATTTCTCACTGATATCTGAGTAGGCTAGACATCAGATCTCACTACACAGAACCTTCTATTTCTCATTAATATCCAAGTGGGGTAGACATTGCATCTCACTACACATAACCTATTTCTCACTGATATCTGAGTAGACTAGACATCAGATCTCACTACACAGAACCTTCTATTTCTCACTGACATCCAAGTAGGCTAGACATCAGATCTCACTACACAGAACCATCGGGAGGGTAGAGGCATGAGGAAATCACAGATTCCAAGAGAAAAAACGATCTGCAGGAAAAGAGCCACTGCTATTCAGTTAAGAAGGACGGGATTGATGTCAAGTGCATGCAAATAACCCTGAATTTTCACAGGTCTTTCCAAGGTTTCGGTCGGGGTATGCAATATCAATGTAGGTGATCCTTCCTAACTGTGGAACTCTTGATGCTACTATTGTAGATGTCTGCCAGTTCTACCAACTAATTATCAAACAAATCTTTGATATCAACGTATGGAGGCAAGGCGCATAACAGCAGCAGAGCTAAGATCTGTTAGCGACCCATAGCTGATGGCTTGCACTAGGATCAGTGAACCCGGACCATACTCCACCTCTTCACATTCATCCATTAGTTTAATGTTTTAATAGCTGCCTACTTACATTATTCATCCATTAATTTAATATTTCAACAGCTGCCTACCTACATTAAACACCCATTAATTTATTATTTTAACAGCTGCCTACCTACATTAAACACCCATTAATTTATTATTTTAACAGCTGCCTACTTACATTAAACATCCATTAATTTATTATTTTAACATCTGCCTACCTACATTAAACATCCATTACTTTATTATTTTAACAGCTGCCTACCTACATTAAACACCAATTAATTTATTATTTTAACAGCTGCCTACCTACATTAAACATCCATTACTTTATTACTTCAACAGCTGCCTACCTACATTAAACATCCATTAATTTATTATTTTAACAGCTGCCTACTTACATTAAACATCCATTAATTTAATATTTTAACAGCTGCCTACTTACATCAGACACCTCTTCTGTTTTTGCTATTTTTTTCCCTAAAGCCAGCCCGGCTGCACTGACTCCATGCTGTCGTGACCTCATTTTCTGCAATGCTCGCAGGGCTTCCAGCTTGTCCCTATGTGAAAAATTAATCAAACAAACCTTGAAACTCATAATCAATGATTAAAACAATTAGCCCCACAGCACTCAGAACAGGCCCATAGGTGCTCCGTCCTTCTCAACAGGCTCGATTGATAGCTTCTGTAGTTCAGGAGTTACACGCACATCTAGCCTTACTTATTCCATGCACACGGAATTGTGTGTGGGAACTTCTGGTTACTCATGCTGTGCGTGCACATTTGCACTCTGGTGCACACACACACACACATAACCAAGGTTTTCAGTAATAATAATCATCATGTTTTAAAAAATACGACAATCATCATTTTCAAGAGGGCGTGAACTTCCGGTATATGGTGGATAGGCGGCGGGAGCAATTGAAGGCTATGTATGAAAAGTGTTCCTTGTTGCAATTTCCTCATATTCCAAGTCTGGCTTGTTGCAGGAGCTACTGAGTTAAGTGCTCTGTGCACACCGTGAGCTGTGTGTCTCATCTGTTTTGATCATGTTTCGATATTCCACTTGCTTACAATGAATGAAGATATCGTATGACAGGGAACAGTTGGCTGTGTTCACTTTCTGTGCGGTTTAGCCTTATGTCTTTTGGCGTGTGCTGAGACTGCTACGATGGGGACTAGTTACCTTTCTTTGTTTGGGAGATGAGATATTAATTCGGATGATTCCGCTGGCACGGGCGGTTGAGCAATTATGGATTTTAATTCATTTGCAGTGATACCGAGGCCTTCCATAAACAAACAAACAAAATAACCCGTGTGTGCACCATAGCATTCATTTTCCTTCTGGCCACAGCACAGTTTGCAGAGAGAACCTTTTATTCTTATTTTTATTATTTCTCATTCTAGTTTGAAATGATTATTTTTTAATTATTTATTTATTTGTTTTTAAAAATACATATCTGTGTGTGTGTGTTGTATGTTTTTTTTCCTGCTTAAGGTCTATTGAGCCAAAAAGTTGTTCTATTTTGTGTCGTCTATACTTATAACTCTTTCATCATCATGTGCCATACCGGTTGGCGTAGGCGATCATGTCCCTCCACAATCTTCTATCTCCAGTGCATCGTATCAGTTCTGTTGTTGACTGTTAAAACTAGGAGAAATACCTCTACTAGACGTACAATCTTATATATATATCTGGGCAGTAATATAGATAAAGAGGGAGGAACAGAAAATGATACCAAAATAAGGATATCAAAAGCAAGAGGAGCTTTCATTGCACTGGGAAACATATGGAAATCCAAAGAAATTAAGTTAAATACAAAAATAAACATTTTCAACTCAAATGTTAAGTCGGTCCTATTATATGACTGTGAAACATGGAGAACAACAAAATTGACAATCACGAAGATACAGACTTTCATTAATGGATGCTTACGCAGAATAAAAGGATGGAAATAGCAGGACAAAATCACTAACATAGAATTATGGAAATGCACCAGTCAAATACCAGTGGATAAAGGGATACAGCGAAGACGATGGCGCTGGATAGGACACACACTACGGAAACCAACTGAGAGTATTACACAACAGGCCCTTTATTGGAATCCCCAGGGGAAAAGACAAAGAGGAAGACCAAGGAATTCTTGGAGAAGACAGATAGAAGCAGAGATGAAGATGATGGGGAAGACAAGGAATGATCTTAAAAGAATGGCAAGAAACAGAATGACTTGGAAAGTGTTTGTTGAAGACCTAAGCTCCACTGGGAGCTGAAAGTGTTTGTTGAAGACCTATGCTCCACTGGGAGCTAAAAAAGTAGAAGAAGTAGACTCATGAGCAGCTATCCAATTCACAGGAAATGGATAAGACTTGAAACTCAATCATCATCAAGAACCGTGGCTGCTGGTGTAGGTGATCATGTCTCTCCACAACTTTCGATCTTGACAGTCATTTATCCATTCTGTTGTTGACCTTCTGCCAAGCCACTCTCTTAAGCTGTCTGGTATTTTTTCTCTTCGTCCTTCAACTTTCCCAATTGTCACATATATTTTTTCCAGCTGTTTCCTCTCCGACTCGCCTTCTCATTTATTACATAACATGGTCAAAAAATTATGATTGTTTCTTCCTAATATAGACCAAGACTGATTTGGACGTTAATTTGTTGTTTATGGTGTGATATTTATATTATAAGTTGCTTGTTTTGTCTTGTCAAGAACCACATCAACATGACTCATTTTATGACAACAAAACAGAAAACATGTTCTACACGATTATTATTGCCCCCAGTACACACAGACCTGAGAAGGACAATGTGGTCCACACCCACCTCCCTGGAAGAGAAACTATATGGGGCAACCGAATCACTTAAACAGACGGCTGACTTCATCATCATGAGAGAGTCCGGAATCCTAGTCTGAGAATGAGTGATGGTCATGATGATGATCGCAGAAGAAGATTTTGATTCAGATGATGATCACGGCGACAGCTGTGATTTGATTATTGATTCATCGATGACACATATTGACTGTAATTACCCATTATTTCGTCTAAATATGTTTGAAACAATTAAATGAAATTTCCATAAACAATACCTGGTTTCTTCATCACTGTCTGAGCCACTGTTACTTTCTGAGGATTCGCGTTTCTCTCTGATTTGTCTTTTTCGTTTCAGACCTGCCTCCGCCATCTTGTCTTTCTTCTTGCTTCGGATTATTAAAAGTTGGCAATTTAAGTTATCATTGTCCCAGATTCTATTGTGCAAGATCGTGGTCACATTCGTTCTTATCTGATCTTAATCTTGTGTGCTTTGTACACTTCTATACGGATCAGAAACTTGGACAGAAATGGAGGGTGAGGTGTGTTCTTGACACTGAATAATCAGGACGAGATCACCAAGTCAATGGCTACTGGAAAATTCTCAAACAACTTTAAAAAGCAGAAAATGATGCCATCAGAGATGCTGCAACACTGGCTACTCAACACAAAAATAACATGCACAATAAATTGGTGTTTCTGACTGATGCACTGTCAGTACTATCAGCTCTTAAAAGCCCCAAGAACAATGAACTAGATGACTTGAGAACAACCCTGGACCAAGTATGCAATAACTTCCAGAGAGTAGTCATTCAGTGGATACCATCACACTGTAATATACACGGGAACGAACGCGCAGACAAATTAGCTAAAGAGGGAGGGAGATTACCACAAGAGAACCATCCGCTCAGTTATGATGAAGCCAAATCCATCCTCAAGGGTCAGTTCCATGAAAAATGGAAACGAGAACACCCAAAGCATAACGAGAGGGACGGATACCACCAACTATCAAGGAGGGATCAAGTCATCATACTTCGCCTACGCACTGACCACAATAGAATGAGAAATTACATGTTCACCAAATTCAAAATAGGTACAACCAGCCTATGCCACTGTACAATGGACAATGACTACAAAACATGTTCTACAGGATTGCCCCCAGTGCACAGACCTGAGAAGAGCAATGTGGTCCACGCCCACCTCCCTGAAAGAAAAACTATGTGGGACAATCGATTCGTTTAAACAGACAGCTGCCTTCATGAGAGAGTCTGGAATCCTTCTCTGATTGAGTCTAGATCGTAGGAAGAGAAACTTGGACTACCTATGCAGGGCGGGAATAAAGGTTAAACAGCTTTCATTTGCGTTGCCTTCGAAAGATAATGAACATCAAATGGTAGGACAAAGTAACCAACTCTTTATTGAGTTGGAGGAGAAGAACAAAAAATTGCAAAAACTGTACGGTTAAAGCTTTACGTAATTGGTAGACGACACAAATTTGAACGACGTTTGACGCAGTAGGCCTTCAGTAGGAACAAACAAACAACACACACAAATATGTAAGTAAATAAAACTAATCCTACCTGACTAACTAATGATGAAGCATCCAAAACAAAATAATTTTGAACCAGTAGGCTACGAGGAACAAAACTGGCCCTTGAGTATTACACAACAGGCCATTTTTTTGGAATCCCCAGGGAAAAAGACAAAGAGGAAGACCAATAAATTCTAGTCTATTTGGAGAAGACGGATAAAGGCAGAGATGAAGATGATGGGGAAGACATGTGACGATCTTAAAAGAATGGCAAGAAACAGAACGGCCTGGAATGTGTTTGTTGAAGACCTATGCTCCACAGGGAGCTGAAAGGTGGAAGAAGAAGAAGACCAGGAACACAAATAAAAATGACTTCCCTGTGTCTTTAAAGAAATTTGGATGAGAAATTTGGATAAGAAATTTCTTATTTCTGCACCAGTCTTGAATCCTCATTCCACAAAGTATTTTCCCCATTTGTTTTTAAATGCATCGTTAATTTTCCATTTCTTTAGTTGTTTTATAGGAATAGAAAGACATCATCATCGTTAATTTACCATTTCTTTAGTTGTTTTATAGGAATAGAAAGACATCATCATCGTTAATTTACCATTTCTTTAGTTGTTTTATAGGAATAGAAAGACATCATCATCGTTAATTTTCCATTTCTTTAGTTGTTTTACAGAAATAGAAAGACATCATCATCGTTAATTTTCCATTTCTTTAGTTGTTTTATAGGAATAGAGAGACATCATCATCGTTAATTTTCAATTTCTTTAGTTGTTTTATAGGAATAGAGAGACATCATCATCGTTAATTTTCCATTTCTTTAGTTGTTTTATAGGAATAGAAAGACATCATCATCGTTAATTTTCCATTTCTTTAGTTGTTTTATAGGAAGAAAGACATCATCATCGTTAATTTTCCATTTCTTTAGTTGTTTTACAGGAAGAAAGACATCATCATCGTTAATTTTCCATTTCTTTAGTTGTTTTATAGGAATAGAGAGACATCATCATCGTTAATTTTCCATTTCTTTAGTTGTTTTACAGGAAGAAAGACATCATCATCGTTAATTTTCCATTTCTTTAGTTGTTTTACAGGAATAGAAAGACATCATCATCGTTAATTTTCCATTTCTTTAGTTGTTTTATAGGAATAGAAAGACATCATCATCATTAATTTTCCATTTCTTTAGTTGTTTTATAGGAATAGAAAGGCATCATCATCGTTAATTTTCCATTTCTTTAGTTGTTTTATAGGAAGAAAGACATCATCATCGTTAATTTTCCATTTCTTTAGTTGTTTTATAGGAATAGAAAGGCATCATCATCGTTAATTTTCCATTTCTTTAGTTGTTTTATAGGAAGAAAGACATCATCATCGTTAATTTTCCATTTCTTTAGTTGTTTTATAGGAATAGAAAGACATCATCATCGTTAATTTTCCATTTCTTTAGTTGTTTTATAGGAATAGAGAGACATCATCATCGTTAATTTTCAATTTCTTTAGTTGTTTTATAGGAATAGAGAGACATCATCATCGTTAATTTTCCATTTCTTTAGTTGTTTTATAGGAATAGAAAGACATCATCATCGTTAATTTTCCATTTCTTTAGTTGTTTTATAGGAAGAAAGACATCATCATCGTTAATTTTCCATTTCTTTAGTTGTTTTACAGGAAGAAAGACATCATCATCGTTAATTTTCCATTTCTTTAGTTGTTTTATAGGAATAGAGAGACATCATCATCGTTAATTTTCCATTTCTTTAGTTGTTTTACAGGAAGAAAGACATCATCATCGTTAATTTTCCATTTCTTTAGTTGTTTTACAGGAATAGAAAGACATCATCATCGTTAATTTTCCATTTCTTTAGTTGTTTTATAGGAATAGAAAGACATCATCATCATTAATTTTCCATTTCTTTAGTTGTTTTATAGGAATAGAAAGGCATCATCATCGTTAATTTTCCATTTCTTTAGTTGTTTTATAGGAAGAAAGACATCATCATCGTTAATTTTCCATTTCTTTAGTTGTTTTATAGGAATAGAAAGGCATCATCATCGTTAATTTTCCATTTCTTTAGTTGTTTTATAGGAAGAAAGACATCATCATCGTTAATTTTCCATTTCTTTAGTTGTTTTATAGGAATAGAAAGCCATCATCATCGTTAATTTTCCATTTCTTTAGTTGTTTTATAGGAAGAAAGACATCATCATCGTTAATTTTCCATTTCTTTAGTTGTTTTATAGGAATAGAAAGACATCATCATCGTTAATTTTCCATTTCTTTAGTTGTTTATAGGAATAGAAAGACATCATCATCGTTAATTTTCCATTTCTTTAGTTGTTTTATAGGAATAGAAAGACATCATCATCGTTAATTTTCCATTTCTTTAGTTGTTTTATAGGAAGAAAGACATCATCATCGTTAATTTTCCATTTCTTTAGTTGTTTTACAGGAAGAAAGACATCATCATCGTTAATTTTCCATTTCTTTAGTTGTTTTACAGGAAGAAAGACATCATCATCGTTCATTTTCCATTTCTTTAGTTGTTTTATAGGAATAGAGAGACATCATCATCATCGTTAATTTTCCATTTCTTTAGTTGTTTTATAGGAATAGAAAGACATCATCATCGTTAATTTTCCATTTCTTTAGTTGTTTTATAGGAATAGAAAGACATCATCATCGTTAATTTTCCATTTCTTTAGTTGTTTTATAGGAATAGAAAGACATCATCATCGTTAATTTTCCATTTCTTTAGTTGTTTTATAGGAATAGAAAGACATCATCATCGTTAATTTTCCATTTCTTTAGTTGTTTTATAGGAATAGAAAGGCATCATCATCGTTAATTTTCCATTTCTTTAGTTGTTTTATAGGAATAGAAAGACATCATCATCGTTAATTTTCCATTTCTTTAGTTGTTTTATAGGAATAGAGAGACATCATCATCGTTAATTTTCCATTTCTTTAGTTGTTTTATAGGAAGAAAGACATCATCATCGTTAATTTTCCATTTCTTTAGTTGTTTTATAGGAATAGAAAGACATCATCGTTAATTTTCCATTTCTTTAGTTGTTATATAGGAATAGAAAGACATCATCATCGTTAATTTTCCATTTCTTTAGTTGTTTTATAGGAATAGAAAGACATCATCATCGTTAATTTTCCATTTCTTTAGTTGTTTTACAGGAAGAAAGACATCATCATCGTTAATTTTCCATTTCTTTAGTTGTTTTATAGGAATAGAAAGACATCATTATCGTTAATTTTCCATTTCTTTAGTTGTTTTACAGGAAGAAAGACATCATCAGCCATGTTTAGTGGGCACAGATGCATTGTGTTGTGGTTCACAGCTAGGTTGTGATATTTGCATCTTAAGCCCAGTACATCAGACTTTAGAATGACATTTTTTGAGTACCAGTTTGCCTTTCCTCTTTATCCCTACTCCCTTGGCCAGACTAGACTGGTTAGTCTGTTTCTAGGGGCACCACGAAGATGTGGAGCAGGGTCTCAATAAAGTCAAGGTAAAGTACTAGACCTAAATTCACATTTTAGCATCTGAGTTTCCACCCATATGTGCTTGGCTCCTATCCAGAAGTGTTCGGAGACTTCAGGATAGTGTTGCTTCAAGCATCGAAATTCACGATGCGAGGCGGCATTCCTCCCTTCCCAGAGTACTACCCTAGTACCCATTTCTGGCAGCGGCTGGGTCGACCGCTGGGGTTTTTTTTTTTTCCCAACTGCGAGTAGAACTCACGCTGCTTCCAACGGGAATCGAACATGGGTTGTCTGAATGTCGGTAGCCCAGTCGGGTGGTTTTCCCAACTAGGCTACTGGAGCTTCCAGGATCTGGATATTTCTGGTTCGCCGATCGTGACACAAGCCATCAGGCTAAGAGTCGCAACCCTTCCAATAAAACAAGATCAAATTAAAGAGGAAACAACACAACTCAAAAGCACACATCAATACAGTAAACAATTTAATAAATATAATTATACATACTAAACAGTCAAACATAAATATAGCCTCCTTGTGATATCTATAAACAGAGATACACTAGAAGCATGAATGAAGTCAAATTTAATCTTGGTTTGTACTGAAATAATTTGAGTATGAGATTATAGATGAGAGAATTGGATAAACTCTATCCATGGACTGATACTACATAACATCACTTAAATGAGTCAATGGCCAGAATGGGGGCTGTGATAGCTCAGTGGTTAGTGATCTGGGCTACTAAGGACAGGAGGTTAGGTTCAGTCCTGATTGCCAGGTTCTCCCAGCCTTGATAAATGGGTACCTGATTTTTTTTTTCCTGGGAAAGAAATGCGATACAGGTATAATACTGACCCCATTACCTCAAAAACAATATGCTGGAAGACTATACAAACAAATGAAGGGAGCTATGTTAGTTCTGTGGTTAGTGAACTGGACTACACAGGACAAGATTCGACGTCTTTCAGATTCACCCATCTTTAAATGGATACAGGAATTTTTTTTCTGGGAAAGTAAAGTGGCACAGGCGTAATACCGACCACATTACCCCAAAAATAATGCGCCGAAGGTCTGTAAAAATTATGGTCACTAACACCATATTCCCTATACGCCACTTGGTGTGACGAGGGCTCTTTACTTACTCTTTTTTTTTTTTTTTTTTTTTTTTTTTTTTTTTTACTATAAAAAATATGGGCACAAACACAATATTCCCTATACGCCACGTGGTGGGATGGGGCACTGCACTTTACTTATTTTTTTTACTATAAAAAATATGGGCACAAACACAATATTCCCTATATTCCACATGATGTGATGGGGCTCTTTCCCCTTTATTTTACCATAAGCCCATAATCTGTTGGATCAGCAATGAACCAACCGACTGCTCTTGTAGTGGATGACATATTATTTGACACATATTGCTGTTTATTTACTAACTCTTTAACACTGGGCCAATGTTCAGACGATTCAAAAATAAATTATCCAAATATTAATGTTAATTTTTAACAGTACAGACATAACTCAGGTTGTCATTGTTTGAGTTACGAGAGTTAAGATACGAGTATACACAATGAGAAATCGTGTGTTGTGAGGGAATACTATTATGTTATTTGCTACATTTAACCATGTTTGTTTCGTTAAATCTAGTCTGAAAATGAATGGGTTATAAGTTTGATAGCTGCTTATAATCTTGTAATTAGCCTAAGATACCATGAGCCTTAATAGCAAAAAGACAGAGGTAATGGTAACAACAAAGAAAAAGACAACACCTCAGTGCAAAATAAGACAAGTGGAACAATATTAAAGCAGGTAAATGAATTTAAATATTTGGGAACTTTGTTAACCTCAGATGGTAGATGTACAAAAGAGGTGAGATGCAGAATGGCTCAGGCAAAAGCAGCTTTCCAAAAAATTAGAAAGATACTATGCAATCCATTTTTGACAATAGAAACAAGAAAAAGAGTTCTTAAATGTTACGTAGAGCCAGTCTTAACATATGGATGTGAATCATGGACAATAGGACAACAGACAAGAAAATCACTGGAGTCTGTAGAAATGTGGTTTTACAGAAAAATGTTGAGAGTACCATGGACAGCTAAGAGGAGTAATGAAGATGTTCTGAGAAAGGTCAAAGCAAAAAAGAGAGCTAATTTCCAATATTAGGAAGAAACATCATTTCATTATAATGAGAAGCGAACAACTTGAATATATTGTAACAACTGGAAAAATTGAGGGACGAAGAGATAGAGGGAAGCAAAGAGAAAAAAATAACAGACAACTTAAGAGAATGGCTTGGCAGAAGGTCAACAACAGAAATGATAAATAGCTGCCGAGATCGAAAGTTGTGGAGAGACATGATCACCTACGCCAGTAGGCCCGGTACTTGATGATGATGATATTCATGAGCTACTTTCGACATAAAATTTTTCCTATGAGTTTTATTTTAATAACTCCACTGTAATCCAAGGTATGCCTGTATTTTTGTGAGCAACACCCGGTCCTAATTTAATTAAAAATATTAATGTGGATAACAAAAACATGACATATAAGTTGAAACTGATGACTTTCTACAGTTTACAACCTCAAGTCAGATTATTTTGAAATAGCTAATTCTGGAGTTAAAGTTTGTCTATGGTTTGAGATGTCACAACTGGCATTATTTTAGTGGATGGACATCATCAAACTCTTTGCAAAGTCTAGTGTAATTGGACGGATATCATCAGACTCTTTACAAAGTCTTGTGTAAATGGATGCATATCATTGGATTCTTTGCAAAGTCTTGTGTAATTGGATAGACATCATCGAACTCTTTACAAAATCTTGTGTAATTGGACGGATATCATCAGACTCTTTACAAAGTCTTGTGTAATTGGACGGATATCATCAGACTCTTTACAAAGTCTTGTGTAAATGGATGCATATCATTGGATTCTTTGCAAAGTCTTGTGTAATTGGATGGATATCATCAAACTCTTTGCAAAGTCTTGTGTAATTGGATGGACATCATCAAACTCTTTGCAAAGTCTTGTGTAATTGGACGGACATCATCAGACTCTTTGCAAAGTCTGGTGTAATTGGACGGATATCATCAGACTCTTTACAAAGTCTTGTGTAATTGGATGGATATCATTAGACTCTTTACAAAGTCTTGTGTAATTGGATGGATATCATCAGACTCTTTACAAAGTCTTGTGTAATTGGATGGATATCATCAGACTCTTTACAAAGTCTTGTGTAATTGGATGGATATCATCAGACTCTTTACAAAGTCTTGTGTAATTGGATGCATATCATTGGATTCTTTGCAAAGTCTTGTGTAATTGGATAGATATCCCTGTACTTCTACAACTTATTTCATTTAATGGAAACAAAGACCAGTAGATGTTTGATAATCAATAAAACCAGAAGTTTGTTGATCAATAAAACCAGATGTTTGTTAATCAATAAAACCAGAAGTTTGTTGATCAATAAAACCAGATGTTTGTTAATAAAAAAAACCAGATGTTTGTTAATCAATAAAACCAGATGTTTGATAATCAATAAAACCAGAAGTTTGTTGATCAATAAAACCAGATGTTTGTTAATAAAAAAAACCAGATGTTTGTTAATCAATAAAACCAGATGTTTGATAATCAATAAAACCAGATGTTTGTTAATCAATAAAACCAGAAGTTTGTTGATCAATAAAACCAGATGTTTGATAATCAATAAAACCAGAAGTTTGTTGATCAATAAAACCAGATGTTTGATAATCAATAAAACCAGATGTTTGATAATCAATAAAACCAGATGTTTGTTAATCAATAAAACCAGATGTTTGTCAATAAAACCAGATGTTTGTTAATCAATAAAGCCAGATGTTTGTTAATCAATAAAACCAGATGTTTGTTAATCAATAAAACCAGATGTTTGTTAATCAATAAAGCCAGATGTTTGTTAATCAATAAAACCAGATGTTTGTTAATAAAAAAACCAGATGTTTGTTAATCAATAAAACCAGATGTTTGTTAATCAATAAAACCAGATGTTTGTTAATCAATAAAACCAGAAGTTTGTTGATCAATAAAACCAGATGTTTGTTAATCAGTTGGACATCAGTTCAACTGATGGTAAGGTTCAGATTTTTTGTTTAGTGAATGAAATACAACACATAACCTGTACACTACATGAAGACAGCACTGGCCATATAGTTTGTACTCCCTGCCCCCCTTCTCCTCATGTAAAACCTTCTGGCAGAGTTAAGAAGTTTGACATAATAAAATATCTACTATCTACTGTCCCTTCGAGCCCAAGACAGCACATAGGGCAGATATACAATCTTAAAATCAGAAACCTCGCGTGCCAAAATGGCACATATTACAGAGATCACTGCTTCTAAAATATAAGGCTCTGTTTCCATAACAATGCTTTTTACAATGACAACTTGTCAATAATAAAATAAAAGGAATAAAAACATATGTATGCCTCTAGACTCCTTGAGTCAACATATATATCAGTGGACTAAATCACCAACAACTCCCATGTGTTACCCGGGCCTCATTATAAGGGAAGTAAAGAATAGTAACTCTGTGACCTTCCAGGCATGTCATAAGAGGCGACTAAGGAGGTTGATTGATGGCTTGACAAGCTGTCATTGTAAAAAGTATTGTTATGGAAATAGATAAATAGATTTTAGAGCAGTGATCTCCGCAATATGTGCCATTTTGGCACGCAAGGTTTCTGTTTTTGAGATTGTGGTTCTGCCCTATGTGCCGTGTTCAGCTCGAAAGGATAGTAGATAGAAATCACCACTATGTTGCCCACTATATATTGGATTCATAGATTACGAAAAGGCATTTGATAGTTTAGACAGAAGAATGCTTTGGAAGTTGCTGAGTCATTGCGGAATCCCCATAAAGTTTATTAACCTGATAAAAACAATGTATGAAGGAACAAAATGTAGTGTGGTGCATGAAGGACAGCTTACAGAAGCATTTGAAATAAGAACAGGAGTAAGACAAGGATGCCTTCTGTCTCCATTTCTCTTTCTACTGGCCATAGATTGGATTATGAAAATAACTCAAAACAACAGAAATGGGATCCAGTGGTCACTGACCAAACAACTTGATGATTTAGACTTTGCTGATGACATAGCTCTCCTATCACACAGCCATCAACAGATGCAGGATAAAATGAGTATATTAGATGAGAGATCACAACAGCTAGGACTAAAGATTAATAGAGATAAGACCAACATTATGAGAATTAATGCAGTTGGCAATAACCAAATAAAACTAGGAGAAATACCTCTACTAGACGTACAATCTTTCATATATCTGGGCAGTAATATAGATAAAGAGGGAGGAACAGAAAATGATACCAAAATAAGGATATCAAAAGCAAGAGGAGCTTTCATTGCACTGGGAAACATATGGAAATCCAAAGAAATTAGGCTAAATACAAAAATAAAAATTTTCAACTCAAATGTTAAGTCGGTCCTATTATATGGCTGTGAAACATGGAGAATGACAAAATTGACAATCACAAAAGTACAGACTTTCATTAATGGATGCTTGCGCAGAATAAAGGGATGGAAATGGCAGGACAAAGTCACTAACGTGGAATTATGGAAATGTACCGGTCAAATACCAGTGCATAAAGAGATACAGCGAAGACGATGGCGATGGATAGGACACACACTACGGAAGCCAACTGAGAGTATTACACAACAGGCCCTTTTTTGGAATCCCCAGGGGAAAAGACAAAGAGGAAGACCAAGGAATTCTTGGAGAAGACAGATAGAAGCAGAGATGAAGATGATGGGGAAGACATGGAATGATCTTAAAAGAATGGCAAAAAACAGAACGACTATGAAAGTGTTTGTTGAAGACCTATGCTCCACCAGGAGCTAAAAGGTAAAAGAAGACTATGTTGCTCGGTATGACCTGCATTATTGAACGTATGCCATTTAACAACTTGCTATACATCATATATCACTGGACATATCGACATATACCAGCGAAAAAAACTGGGAAAATCAGGCTTCAGATCGTAGCGCGCGGAGAACAAAAAAAAAAAAAAAAGGCACAGCAACATTCCAGGAAGTGTTGTTAAAATCAGAAGACAGAAGGCACAGAAGTAAGGAGATGAAACCAGGCACCACAAATACATATATGTACAGTAAGCTTATTTCATTGTATGAACACAATTAAATTGTTTGTTATAGCTTATACCATTGGAAAAATATAAATACCACTAAATTGTTTGTTATAGCTTATACCATTGGAGACATATAAATACCACTAAATTGTTTGTTATAGCTTATACCATTGGAGAAATATAAATACCACTAAATTGTTTGTTATAGCTTATACCATTGGAGAAATATAAATACCACTAAATTGTTTGTTATAGCTTATACCATTGGAGAAATATAAATACCACTAAATTGTTTGTTATAGCTTATACCATTGGAGAAATATAAATACCACTAAATTGTTTGTTATGGCTTATATCATTGGAGAAATATAAATACCACTAAATTGTTTGTTATAGCTTATACCATTGGAGAAATATAAATACCACTAAATTATTTGTTATAGCTTATATCATTGGAGAAATACAAATACCACTAAATTGTTATAGCTTATATCATTGGAGAAATACAAATACCACTAAATTATTTGTTATAGCTTATATCATTGGAGAAATACAAATACCACTAAATTATTTGTTACGGCTTATATCATTGGAGAAATACAAACACCACTAAATTATTTGTTATAGCTTATATCATTGAAGAAATACAAACACCACTAAATTGTTTGTTGTGGCTTATATCAGTGGAGAAATACAAACACCACTAAATTGTTTGTTGTGGCTTATATCATTGGAGAAATACAAACACCACTAAATTGTTTGTTGTGGCTTATATCATTGGAGAAATACAAACACCACTAAATTATCTGTTATGGCTTATACCATTGGAGAAATACCACTAAATTGTTTGTTATGGCTTATATCATTGGAGAAATACAAACACCACTAAATTGTTTGTTGTGGCTTATATCATTGGAGAAATACAAATACCACTAAAATGTTTGTTATGGCTTATATCAGTGGAGAAATACAAATACTACTAAATTGTTTGTTGTGGCTTATATCATTGGAGAAATACAAATACCACTAAAATGTTTGTTGTGGCTTATATCATTGGAGAAATACAAACACCACTAAATTGTTTGTTGTGGCTTATATCAGTGGAGAAATACCACTAAATTGTTTGTTATGGCTTATATCATTGGAGAAATACAAACACCACTAAATTGTTTGTTGTGGCTTATATCAGTGGAGAAATACCACTAAATTGTTTGTTACGGCTTATATCATTGGAGAAATACTACTAAATTGTTTGTTATGGCTTATATCATTGGAGAAATACTACTAAATTGTTTGTTACGGCTTATATCATTGGAGAAATACTACTAAATTGTTTGTTACGGCTTATATCATTGGAGAAATACTACTAAATTGTTTGTTACGGCTTATATCATTGGAGAAATACTACTAAATTGTTTGTTACGGTTTATATCATTGGAGAAATACAAACACCACTAAATTCTTTGTTGTGGCTTATATCATTGGAGAAATACAAATACCACTAAAATGTTTGTTACGGCTTATATCATTGAAGACATACAAACACTACTGAATTGTTTGTTGTGGCTTATATCATTGGAGAAATACAAATACCACTAAATTCTTTGTTGTGGCTTATATCATTGGAGAAATACAAATACCACTAAAATGTTTGTTACGGCTTATATCATTGAAGACATACAAACACTACTAAATTGTTTGTTACGGATTATATCATTGGAGAAATACCACTAAATTGTTTGTTATGGCTTATATCATTGGAGAAATACTACTAAATTGTCTGTTATGGCTTATATCATTGGAGAATTACCACTAAATTGTTTGTTACGGCTTATATCATTGGAGAAATATAAACAACACTAAATTGTTTGTTATGGCTTATATCATTGGAGAATTACCACTATAGCTTGTTTCATAAGTCGTGCCCAACTTTAAAAATCAATATCTTTTAAACCGCTTTTTGTAATTTTTTCAAAATTTGCATGTATAGTTATAATGATTAGAACCCAACAGGGAATTACATTAATTTATTAAAAACAAACATTTGGTTATTATTATTGCTTATTTGATTTATATAAATTTATAACGACCCATTGATGTAGTCAAAACTTAGTGTTTACAGTATTTAAGTTAAAAATAGCGATTACAAATCCATACACGCTCAAATTTACGATTTTGCACGCTTTCCGCGTGAGTTATCTGACACAATTAGACACTTGTAGTAAACACGAGACATTGTGTGTTCCATTTCCGTTAATTCAGCCGCGTAACGTGGAACAATAACATTTATCATGAGTCTTAAAATGAAATTCTGCAGTTTACAAAACATCACAATAAAAATGTATGACTATTTTTGCAAAGAGGCTAAACGAGGAAGATTATTTCATTCTTTAGAAAACCCTGAGAATAGGACAAGACACATTTTGGATTTATCTAAACGGTCATTTAATCGCTGGATTCAAGCACGTGACCGTCAATGTTCCAAATATACAAAATCACAAGGAAGAGCAAAAATGTTGGATAATTTCGACAGTGAACTTATTAGAAGTGAAATTCGCAAAATGTTGGGTATGAATGAAATTGTTACAATAAGAAAATTAAAAGTATCGCTGAAAAAGAACAACAGTATTGAAATATCAAAGTCTACATTATGGAGGAATGTGAGAGCTGCAGGCTTTACATTCAGAAAGTACTCCAATGGACGAAACATCATCTGTGAGAAGCCACATATAGTAGTCATGAGAAGCAAGTACTTACGTGAAGTAAAAGAGGTGCGCAAGCAAGGTTATGATATTGTGTACTTGGATGAAACATGGATCAATGCTCACCACACTAACCAAAGGGAATGGCAGTCATCAGATGGAAAGATTAAGAGATTAATACCTAGCAGCAAAGGACAGCGCTTGATAATTGCTCACGCAGGTAGTCGACAACATGGACTAATACAGAATGCAGAGCTCATTTTTCTTTCAAAATCCATAGACAATCGGGATTATCACTCTGAGATGAATGGTCACATATTTAGACATTGGATTGAAAATTCTGTTCTCCCAGCACTAGATCGACCATCTTGCCTAATAATGGACAATGCAGCGTACCACAACATTGTTGCACTTGAAGATAAAGTCCCGACGTCATCCAGTACAAAAGATGCTATTAAGATATGGCTCACAAAGGAGCACATACAATTTAATAACATGTACTTAAAACCTGAATTACTATCTCTAGTAAAGCAAAAACAGAGGACAAAGATTTTTCAAATAGATAAGATTATCCAAGAGCACGGTCATATAAGTTTGAGGCTGCCACCTTACCATGCTCATTTAAATCCAATAGAACTAATCTGGGCAAAATTAAAAGGACAAGTGGCAGATGAAAATACAACATTCAAAATATGCGATGTAAAGACTCTTGCTAATCTCGCTTTATTAAATATAGACAAAGATTATTGGGCAAAATGTGAAGACCACGTCTTAAAACAGGTAGAGGAATATTGGAAAAATGATGGTTTGTGGAATGTTCAACCCCAAACAGTTATTAATCTTTTAGACTCGTCTGATTCAGAATGAAAGTATATAGCCCCCACAATGTTGGCCCCTATATTACCTTAAATTATTTCAACAAACGGTCCTTTTCAGGACCACACAACTATGAAAATTGGACATACAGGTATACCTTGATATTATTATCGTCAGTCCTCGAACTGAGCAGACAATAATTCTCCTGGTGTTTTGTTTTATCCAGTTATTTCCCCATTACGGCCACGCCTTTACCTAGTGAAAATTAATCGTAGACCAGCAACTACGGTAATTTCTATTCTTTAGGGCTTCACAATTTACAATTTTGACAAACATCAAAGAAATATCGCCGCTTTAAGAAAACTGCAGCTGCAAGATATTTGTTAAATATACATTTAAAGTGTCTTTTGCATTCTAATAACATTTGGAAAATTTCAAAAGTATTTAACAAACGGTTAGAGAGTAATAGCGTTTTGAAGTTGGGCATATGTTTTGAAACGAGCTATAAATTGTTTGTTATGGCTTATATCATTGGAGAAATATAAACACCACTAAATTGTTTGTTACGGCTTATATCATTGGAGATATATAAACACCACTAAATTGTTTGTTACGGCTTATATCATTGGAGAAATATAAACACCACTAAATTGTTTGTTATGGCTTATATCATTGGAGAATTACCACTAAATTGTTTGTTACGGCTTATATCATTGGAGAATTACCACTAAATTGTTTGTTACGGCTTATATCATTGGAGAATTACCACTAAATTGTTTGTTACGGCTTATATCATTGGAGAATTACCACTAAATTGTTTGTTATGGCTTATATCATTGGAGAATTACCACTAAATTGTTTGTTACGGCTTATATCATTGGAGAAATACCACTAAATTGTTTGTTATGGCTTATATCATTGGAGAATTACCACTAAATTGTTTGTTATAACTTATATCATTGGAGAAATATAAATACCACTAAATTGTTTGTTATGGCTTATATCATTGGAGAAATATACCACTAAATTGTTTGTTATAACTTATATCATTGGAGAAATATAAATACCACTAAATTGTTTGTTATTGCTTATATCATTGGAGAAATCACCACTAAATTGTTTGTTACGGCTTATATCATTGGAGAAATACCACTAAATTGTTTGTTATGGCTTATATCATTGGAGAAATATAAATACCACTAAATTGTTTGTTATGGCTTATATCATTGGAGAATTAAATACCACTAAATTGTTTGTTATGTCTTATATCATTGGATAAATACCACTAAATTGTTTGTTATGGCTTATATCATTGGAGAATTACCACTAAATTGTTTGTTACGGCTTATATCATTGGATAAATACCACTAAATTGTTTGTTACGGCTTATATCATTGGAGAAATACCACTAAATTGTTTGTTACGGCTTATATCATTGGAGAAATACAAATACCACTAAATTGTTTGTTACGGCTTATATCATTGGAGAAATACCACTAAATTGTTTGTTACGGCTTATATCATTGGAGAAATACCACTAAATTGTTTGTTACGGCTTATATCATTGGAGAAATACCACTAAATTGTTTGTTATGGCTTATATCATTGGAGAAATACAAATACTACTAAATTGTTTGTTATAGCGTATATCATTGGAGAAATACAAATACCACTAAATTGTTTGTTATAGCTTATATCATTGGAGAAATACAAATACCACTAAATTGTTTGTTATAGCTTATATCATTGGAGAAATACAAATACCACTAAATTGTTTGTTATAGCTTATATCATTGAAGAAATACAAATACCACTAAATTGTTTGTTATAACGTATATCATTGGAGAAATACCACTAAATTGTTTGTTATGGCTTATATCATTGAAGAAATACAAATACCACTAAATTGTTTGTTATAACGTATATCATTGGAGAAATACCACTAAATTGTTTGTTATGGCTTATATCATTGGAGAAATATAAACACCATTAAATTGTTTGTTATGGCTTATATCATTGGAGAAATACCACTAAATTGTTTGTTATAACGTATATCATTGGATAAATACCACTAAATTGTTTGTTACGGCTTATATCATTGGAGAAATACAAATACCACTAAATTGTTTGTTATAACGTATATCATTGGAGAAATACCACTAAATTGTTTGTTATAGCTTATATCATTGGAGAAGTACAAATACCACTAAAATGTTTGTTACGGCTTATATCATTGGAGAAATACAAACACCACTAAATTGTTTGTTATGACGTATATCTTTGGTGAAATACCACTAAATTGTTTGTTATGGCTTATATCATTGGAGAAATATAAATACCACTAAATTGTTTGTTATGGCTTATATCATTGGAGAAATATAAATACCATTTCCCTCATTTCGCCGGACTGCTTGAGACAGCTTATCTCACTGGATGACTACCGCTGGATGTTTCCTATGACTTAAATTATTCAAATGGATATCACAAATCTATTGCTAAGTGTTGCTATATAATTATATACACATCTGCTAAACATTGGACAGACTTCATCAGATCATTTATTGGAAATCACTGGATTTGTTTGTGCTGGTCTCATTACTGAATAAGGAAAAATGATGAACATGGGATGGCATGACAAGGTCAGAAATCATAGTTGTCAATTATGGACAAGAGCTAATCGAGCAACTGGTTATAAATAAAAAATACAGAGATGTATATGGCAAACCTTATGTTCCCACAACAAAACTGGTTTGTTGTGAAACTTATAAGGAGAGAATAAACAGGCAAGGTTGTCCAGAAATACATGGAGAAGAAATGGTTAAACCCTCAAGAACAATAGCCTAGATTGGAAGGAAGTAGAGAAAATGTCTTTAAAAAAAAAAAAAGAGTGATGAGTGGATAAGATTTTGTCCATAGCCTATGCTCTAAAAAGGGGTCTAAAAGAATTTGATTGAACACAGAAAGAAAGAAATAAATAAAGATTGAGAGAATAACAAACTGAAAGTCATCTAAGAAGGAAAAAGGCATGGTAAAAGATGTAAAGAAAGACAGACAATAAAGTAAAATAACATTAAGATGTGGACTAAGAAATCAACCACAGAGTATGCAAACAAGGCAAGAGACAGAGTAAAAATGACAGCCTAGGAGAGCCGTGCTTCAATGCTCAGACAACTCAGTAACTATAACGATTTTAAACTTAAACACCTTTAATTCACTAAAATAAATACTATTTAAATTGAAGCCAAAATTACAACAAAAAAAAAAGATGGAAGAGAAAAAAAGATGAGATTCTGCGACATAAAGATCCCATGTTGATTCTGCTACTGGGAGCCGAGATAGCTCAGTGGTTAACTCTTTCCGTACGGAAACTTTTTATCAATGCAACGGAGATTTCAGAGACAAAATGTTTCATGGTTCATTTATCTAACATATAACATATTATATATGAATTTTTAGATAATTGAACGAGGTATTAGATTTCACCAATACCAAGATGATACAAGACGTGTAAAAAGAATATAGTTTGATGGCGTTTACACTAATCAAATTGAGCGTGGCGCACTATGCGGCGAAACATATGTTGCTGAAATCAGCTTGGCGCACAGTGCGGTGAAACGTACGGAAAGAGTTTGGAAAGAGTTAACAAACTGGACTACAAAGGACAAGAGGGTTAGTTCTAGGTTCACCCAGCCTTAAATAGGCACAGGAATTTTTGTGGGAAAGTAACGTGGTACAGGTGTAATACTGGGACCACATCAACCCCCAAATAATACGTGGCCCATAACAAAATGAGGGCACTAAAACCAAATTCCTAAATGGCATGTGGCATGATGAGGTTATTAAAAAAAAAAATTCTACAACTGGGCCAGTCATTTCAAAACTCGCAAAATCAGCAATGAGACAAGTTGTTCAGTAAAACAGCACAAAACAGCTGCTGTCAAAGATTGACATCAACCTGTTACCAACCATCTGTGAAGATTTAAAAACAAAAAACAAATGCACACATATATAAATGGTGAGCACAAAAACATTCCTTGATTTACCTGGAAAAGCTGTTCCAGATTTTGCTGCTGAGGGTGGTGACTAGCATTTTCAGCAATATTGGGGGGGGGGGGCACTTGCTGTTAGCACATTTCTCAATGAGAACATGCCAATCAGGCAGCACTGGGCAAAGTGACCAGGTTTTCTGCAAGTGGCCCTGAGTTTACCAGACCTAACTTTGTGATTTGTTACTTCATGGTGCGGGTGTGGGGTGTTGTGTGAAGGTCAGTGTGTATGTACCTCCACTACCCACAATCCTGGATCTATCTATCTTTCGTTCGCCTGAAGTATTGTCTATATCTGCAATGTTGTTTCGTGTATAAATTTTACTGTCTTTTGTAATTCTTGCAGTGGCCCATATAGTTTTGTCTGTAGTGTTGTATCTATGGGCCAATGGATATTCCTCAGTCTACTATATTCCTTGAAGTATGTGTTCAGCAGTCTGGGGCACCTGTCCACACACAACCCTGGATGATTTGTAGGACAGCATCAATGAAGCTGAAAACTCAAATCACACTGGGGGCCTAGGTAGCCTAGTTGGGAAAACCACCCGACTGGGCTACCGACGTTCAGACAACACGTGTTCGATTCCCATTAGAAGTAGCATGAGTTGTGCTCATGGCTTTAAAAAAAAAATACCCTTGCAGTAGACACAGCCGCTGGTAGAAATGGGTACCAGGGTAGTACTCTGGAAAGGTGAGGAATGCTGCCTCGCATCATGAGTTTCGATGCTTGAAGCAACACTAGGCGGCCAAGCACATATGGATGAAAACTCGTGTGCTAAGATTGCGATACAAGTCTCGTACTTTACCTTACTCAATCACACTGGATATGCTACAGAAAGTCTGGTCTGAGCTAGATTATCGCATTAATTAATGTTTTCAGAGACACGGAAGGGACAGCACATTGAGTATGTGAGATACCACATACAACTGTATGAGTTGATGCAACTGTAGCCACCAATGTGTTAAAAATATTCCAATAAAGCTACACTCTATATCTGTTGGAAATCGAGGACTATTTTTGTGCTCACACTGTATTTTTTTAATAAAAAAACAGTGCTTCAACACGAGATTTTTTAAAATGATCTTTTTTGAATGGATCAACAACATATTTTTTGGTTAATATTTGTATTACATTTATTTATATTCAAAACACAGCTTCTCTATCCCCACCCAAACAGGCGACACCAATAGGGGGTAAGAAAATATATGGATAAAATTCAATGAAGAAATAACTAACTAACCAACAAGCAAGTCAATCAAGACCCAATCAACTAAATAATCAATCGATCAGCCATTTATGCAATCATCCAATCAATCAATTATGCAGGTCAGGCAATTAACCAATCAGTTTGTTTACAAACCAACCATGTAGCTAGTCAAGCAACCATCCAACCAATCAGCTAGTCAGGCATTAGATAGCTGGTCTGACAACCAACCAGCCAGCCAGCCAACCGACCAAAAAACAAATTATAAATCTATAAAATAAATGTAAAATTTAAAAAAAAACAAAAATACTAATTAAAAACTGCATATAATCCTAAGAACTAACTGTTAAAATCATAGAGTAATTAAGTACAATGGAATGTTAAAAAATTATATAATTTGATTTTAATCTCATGAACTAATTAAATGACACACTTCAGCTTAAAACAAAATGTAACCCAACTTGGCATATGGGAAATAATGAATATGGAATACCACTACCATCAAATAAAAAAATAAAATGTTCAACTCAAATGTTAAGGCGATCCTATTATATGGCTGTGAAACATGGAGAACAACAAAATTGACAACCACAAAGATACAGACTTTCATTAATGGATGCTTACGCAGAATAAAAGGATGGAAATGGCAGGACAAAATCACTAACATAGAATTATGGAAATGTACCAGTCAAACACCAGTAGATGAAGAGATACAGCGATGATGATGGCGCTAGATAGGACACACACTACGGAAGCCAACTGAGAGTATTACACAACAGGCCCTTTTTTGGAATCCCAAGGGGAAAAGATAAAGAGAAAGACCAAGGAATTCTTGGAGAAGACAGATAGAAGCAGAGATAAAGATGATGGGAAAGACATGGAATGATCTTAAAAGAATGGCAAAAAACAGAACGACTTGGAAAGTGTTTGTTGAAGACCTATGCTCCACTGGGAGCTAAAAAGGTAGAAGAAGAAGACTACCACCCAGCACTTTATTATATTTGCTATTTAATCTTTATGTCACTGGAAAAAAAAAGGCCACATTTGGAAAATGAATGTGGACTACCTGGTCAGCAGACAAGTTCATTGTCACTGGATGACTAAGGCTCTTATACTGTGATCAATCCTCTAACACTATTAGAACCAGACTACTTTGGTTCCCTATAAGCATTCAATCTGAACACTGGAACTGAATATCTTCTTCTACCTTTTCAGCTCCCTGTGGAGCATAGGTCTTCAACAAACACTTTCCAAGTCGTTTTTTTGCCATTCTTTTAAGATCATTCCATATCTTCCCCATCATCTTCATCTCTGCATTCATCTATCTTTTCCAAGAATTTCTTGGTCTTCCTCTTTGTCTTTTTCCTTGGGGGTTCCATAAAAGAGTTTGTTGTGTAATACTCTGTTGCCTTCCACAGTGTGTCCCCTATCCAGTACCATCATCTTCGCTGTATCTCTTTATCCACTGGTATTTGACATGGCAAAATGTTACATCTTCTCAATATTCCTGTATGGTGCAGAAACATGGACATTAGACAAGAAAACAGAACAGAAAATTGAAGCCTTTGAAATGTGGATTTATAGAAGAATAGGTAGAATTGGATGGAAACAAAAGATAACAAACGATAATGTTTTAAAACAACTGAAAATAAAAAGAGAACTACTAAATACAATTAAGACAAGACAAAGACATTTTTGGGGCATGTTAAAAGACACAACAGCCTACTAAAAGTAATATTGCAAGGAAAAATACAAGGTAAAAGAGGCAGAGGCAGACCAAGACTAACATGGACGAGTAACATCAAAAGATGGTCAAGTCAATCTATGACAGCCTGCACCATCAAAGCAAGAAACAGAGTAGAATGGCGATCCATGGTAGCCAACCTTTGTTGCGGAGAAGGCACACGATGATGATTTGACTGGTACATTTCCATAATTCTATGTTAGTGATTTTGCCCTGCCATTTTCATCCTTTTATCCTGCGTAAGCATCCATTAATGAAAGTCTGTATCATCATGATTGTCATTTTTGCTGTTCTCCATGTTTTACAGTCATATAATAGGACTGACTTAACATTGAAGTTGAACATTTTAATTTTTGTATTTAACCTAATTTCTTTAGACTTCCATGTTTCCCAGTGCAACAAAAGCTCCTCTTGCTTTTAATATCCTTATTTTAGTATCATTCTCTGTTCCTCCTTCTTTGTCTAAATAGTCATCATCATCAAGTACCAAGCCTGCTGGCATAGGTGATCATGTCTCTCCACAACTTTTGATCATGATAGTTATTTATCATTTTTGTTGTTGACCTTCTGCCAAGCCATTCTCTTAAGCTGCCTGGTATCTTTTCTCTTTGCTTCCCTCATATCTCTTCGTCCCTCAATTTTCCCAGCTGTTACAATATATTCCAGTTGTTCTCTTCTCATTACACGGCCAAAAAATGAAGATTATTTCTTCCGAATATTGGAAACCAGCTTTTTTTTTTCTTTGGCCCCCTTCAGAACATCTTCATTACTCTTCTTAGCTGTCCATGGTATTCTCAACATTCTTCTGTAAAACATTTCTACAACCTCCAGTGATTTTCTTGTCTGTTGTCCATGATTCACAACCATATGTTAAGACTGGCTCTATGTAACATTTAAGAACTCTTTTTCTTGTTTCTATTGTCAAAAATGGATTGCAAAGTATCTTCCTCATATTTTTGAAAGCTGCTTTTGCCTGAGCCATTCTGCATCTCACCTCTGTTGTACACCTATCATCTGAGGTTAACATTTTCTTAACATATCTTATCTATATTACTCCCGATATATATGTAAGAATGTACGTCTAGTAGAGGTATTTCTCCTATTATTATTTGGTTATTGCCAACTGCATTAATTCTCATAATTTTGGTCTTATCTCTATTTATTTTCAGTCCCAGCTGTTGTGATCTCTCATTAAGTATGCTCATTTTATCTTGCATCTGTTGATGGTTGCGTGATAGGAGAGCTATGTCATCTAATCATTAAGTTGCTTGGAGTGTAGTGGAGAGGTACCAGGTCTCGGCTTTGCTCTGGGACAGAATGACAGAATGTGTGGTCTGTGTTTGACTGCAGATTTCACACCATTTGGACTGCAGTCAGATTGAGTGTTTCACTGACGTGGAGGCCTGACCTCATTTGTTGTGAGCAGCGATTCCTGGGTTACGCCTACTGATTATTAAGTCTACACTGAAATTGGCACAGGGGCATGGAGACTATGTTGTCCGTGATGGTGACCTGGAAGTGTCCAATTTGAGCTGTGTACATTTTATTGCGGCACATTCAAAAGAACAGTTTTTATGAAAGTAAAAACGTGCAATTTTACAAAATGCTGCATGCTCAATAGTGCAACATAAATGATCGGGATGAACTCTTTGTTGGTTGCTGGAATGTCCCGCCTGCAGTGAAGCCTTTCCGTTCTAAAATTTTTAATCTGTACCTTACATTTGTTGAATACTGTACCAGTTATTATTAGCAACATCTGTAATTTATGTTTGTTGAATATTGTACCAGCTGTTGTTGATTACATCTGTAACTTATGATTGCTGAATACTGTACCAGCTACTGTTGCTAATCTCTGTACCTTACATTTGTTGAATACTGTACCAGCTGTTGTTGATTACATCTGCAACTTATGATTGTTGAATACTGTACCAGCTGTTGTTGATTACATCTGTAACTTATGATTGCTGAATACTGTACCAGCTGTTGTTGCTAATCTCTGTACCTTACATTTGTTCACAACTATTGTTAGTTTCCCGTATGTTACCGGGACCTCCTTACGAGGGAAGTTAAGAATAGTGACTCTGTGACCTTCAGGCATGTCGTAAGAGGCGACTAACTAAGGAGGTTGATTGATGGCCTGACAAGCTGTCATTGTAAAAAAGTATTGTTCTGGAAACAGCTCCATAGATTTTAGAAGCAGTAATCTCTGCAATATGTGTCATTTTGGCACGCAAGGTTTCTGTTTTTGAGATTGTGGTTCTGCCCTATGTGCCGTCTTCAGCTCGAAAGAACAATGGATGGATTGTTAGTTACTGCAGCTAAATAATGGTTACCTTTTTCCCTCCCATGAAAAAAATAATGAGCATATGTCACCTGGCTTGTATTAACCCATTAATTACATGAGGTTTTAGAGTTAACTTTCCCAAAATGAAAAGACAATAAAATAATGTTACAAATATAAAGATAAGGAAAAGCAATAACATAAAGTACATAAATAATCTATTACAAAGAGTAACAAATACAGCATTAACCCATACAGCTCATTCAAACTTCCAACATACAAAATTCTTCATCACACACACACATATAATCATCATCTTTGAGTGCCATCTCTGCAGTGAAGGTTGGCATGGAGCGCCATTCCGCTCTTGCTTTGGTAGTGCAGATTGTCATAGGCTGACTTGTTTATCTTTTGATGTTACTTGTCCATGTTAGAACATATACAAAATACATACACACAAATACAAATTAAATACTATTTGATTTGTTCAGTTTCCATACGTTGTATCCTGCACCAAACATTAATTACCATAATTCCATACAAATGGTTACTGAAAATGTCATGTTGATGCAACTGTTTTCCATTGGGTAGTTAAGGAGATTATATTTGCCTATACTGAAGATAAGAAAAGAATATTATTTTGTCCAGTTGACAATAAGCATAACACCAGAATGGGAGAAAATAGTCATCATCATCATGTATAATGCCTGCTGGCGTAGGTGATCATGTCTCTCCATGACTTTCGATCTCGACAGTTGTTATCATTAATGTTGTTGACCTTCTGCCAAGCCATTCTCTTAAGCTGTCTGGTATCTTTTCTCTTTGCTTCCCTCTATATCTTCGTCCCTCAATTTTCCAAGTTGTCACAATATATTCCAGCTGTTCCCTTCTCATTACATGGCCAAACAATGACGATTGTGTCTTCTATTCGAAATTAGCTCTCTTTTTGCTTTGGCTCTTTCAGAACATTTTCATTACTCTTCTTAGTTGTCCATGATATTCTCAACATTCTTCTGTACAACCCCATTTCTACAGCCTCCACTGATTTTCTTGTCCTATTGTCCACGATTCACACCCATATGTGAAGACTGGCTCTACATAACATTTAAGAACTCTGTCTTGTTTCTATTGTCCAAAAAATGGATTGAAGTGGATTATAATAATTTGTAATATAAAGGGATAGATAATAGAAATAAAATACCGAAACACTTGCTCAATGGGATCACCTCTGATGGTTAAGATTGTGTCCTGTATTGCTCTTTATAAAATCACACAGAAAGTGAACAACAGTCATTCTAGAGGTGCAAGATAGTAATAATTGAAACAATAATGGACAAATAATATTTCATTCAAGAACAAAATGGGGGGGGGGGCGCACTGACTTTAGATAAAGGAGGTTTATGTTTATGATCTGTTTATTTAATGGAGATAAATAATTATTTTATAAATGGGAGAAAAATAAGCAATCCTACAACTGCAGCACTTAAATAATATTATTATTGATAGAGTTATATCAAACAATATACATTTTTCATAATATTCCTAGAACCGACGGCAAAAATTAATTGTGGATGCGAAGATAACTGCTATAAGACCGCAGATAATGATAACCATTATTCTACAAATAGAGGTCACATTATTGAAACAATCGAGATACTAATTTATTTATAACCTTTCAGACATGAATTTTTTAACCACAAAAAATATACAGAATTAAGATATTTATGATAAAAACCGCAGATAATGTTACTAATAATAACTGTAGTACCAGGTAAAACTCTACAACTGTTAATAATTCTAGAATCACAGATTAAAAAAATGGTTACAGAACACCATAATATAATAATAACTCTAAACTATAAACAATCATTTCACGTTTCTAACTGGATCATTTTTTTTACAGAGGAGACGAGATGTTACTAAATTTAAACATAGAATAAATAATATTAAATTGAAACAGAGACCTATTATAAAAGGCACTAGAATGAGATGATCATATTTTAAAAAAATACATTCAACTCTGAAATATAAATACATGATTTGGCATATAATTTGATAAAAATCTGGCAAAACATGATGTTGGCCGTGGATAGACATGGTTATCTATACATTTACTAAGGTCTGCGGGTTGGGAGAGAAATCTCGGGAAAAATCTCCAACTAGCGTAATACCGTGGGTTGAACAATGTCAGCAGCCTATAGCTTGCATCGCTGCAACGTCATGATTGTTGGGAGGTTTTCTGGTTTTATTTTTAGCCTGTAGGTCTTAGTAAATCTTTAGATCTACCCTCTGTGGGGTGGATAAGAAGTAAGTAAAAGAGATGACAAATGTGGATCAAGGGCACTTATAATGGGAACTACTGAACCAGGCAAGAACAGGTATAGCAGGACATTTTTATAAGCATTTGATAACCTTCACAATCCCTACTTCTGGAGGGACAACGTGCTCGGTTCGTGACCAGAAGGATTCAGGTTCAATCCCTAGCAGTGGTGGATTTATTTTTTGGGACCGACAAGGCTCCGGAGTTCACCCAGCCTCTAAAAATGGGCACCAGAGGTTTGTCTGGGAAGTAAAAGTGGCATGACGTGATACCGACCACATCACCATAAAATGTGTCGTGGTCATGAAAAAATATGGGCTTACACCATATTCCCCATACGCCTAGCAAGGCAGGGGGAGCTGCGATAGCTCAGTGGTTAGTGAACTGGACAACAAAGGACAAGAGGTAGGGTTCGATCCCAACCGACGGCTTCCGGGTTCACCCAACCTTTAATGGGTACCGGATTTTTTCTGGGAAAGTAAAGCGACACGGGCGTAATACCGACCACATTACCGCAAAAATCATGTGCTGAAGGTCTGTAAAATATATGGTCACTAACACCATATTCCAGCTGCGATAGCTCAGCGGTTAGTGAACTGGACTACAAAGGACAAGGGGTTGGGTTCAATCCCAACTAAAGGCTTCCTGGTTCACCCAGCCTTTAATGGGTACCAGATTTTTTTCTGGGAAAGTAAAGTGACACGGGCATAATACCAACCACATTACCCCAGAAATCATGTGCTGAAGGTCTGTAAAATTTATGGTCACTAACACCATATTTCCTATATGCCACTTGGCATGACTGGGGGCACTTTACTTTCAACTACACCATATTCCCTATACGCCTAGCAAGGCAGGGGAGAGAACCTTGACTACAGGAGGACTGGGATGTCAGCCGTTCTCAGAAATGATTATTTTGAACTTTTAATGAGGATAAGTTGATAGACTTGCGAGGTAGATTCAATAATAAAATAAAAGTCAAGTTACTCCTTTACAAAGGAATGCAATCAAGGGTGGGCCTTTTTGGAAAGTTGAAAGTTCCTGGTCTCATTGAGAGGACTTCAGAGTAATTGAGCATGTTCAGATATCTTGAAGTACTGAGAATGTGGGGGGATTTCAAAGCACTTCATGTCATAAAGAGACTTCAAAGACATAAAATATGATTACAGACCTCAAAGTACTGAACTTCACTTAGTGATTCGAAGTATTTGATCTAATTGGGGGACTTCAAAGTACTGAACTTCACTTAGTGATTCAAAACATTTGATCTCATTTAGAGATTTTAAAATTACTGACCTATTTAGAGACCTCAGAAAAATACAGAAATTGATTTGAGACCTCAAAGTATTTGACCTCATTTAGAGACGTCAAAAACATTGGGGTGGCCATTTTTCTTGCCTTCACACATGAAAGAACATTTGTGTATTAACTGCTCGGAACCAAGGAGGAACTGATATCTGTATGGATGGGATTTTATGGAACAATGCTATGAGAGGATGGGATCTTGGGAAAAATGCTATGAGAGGATGGGATCTTGGGAAAATGCTATGAGAGGATGGAATCTTGGGAAAATGCTATGAGAGGATGGAATCTTGGGAAAAATGCTATGAGAGGATGGAATCTTGGGAAAACTGCTGAGAGGATGGAATCTTGGGAAAAATGCTATGAGAGGATGGAATCTTGGGAAAAATGCTATGAGAGGATGGAATCTTGGGAAAAATGCTATGAGAGGATGGAATCTTGGGAAAAATGCTATGAGAGGATGGAATCTTGGGAAAAAATGCTATGAGAGGATGGAATCTTGGGAAAAATGCTATGAGAGGATGGAATCTTGGGAAAAATGTTATGAGAGGATGGAATCTTGGGAAAAATGCTATGAGAGGATGGAATCTTGAGAAAAATGCTATGAGAGGATGGAATCTTGGGAAAAATGCTATGAGAGGATGGAATCTTGGGAAAAATGATGAGTTGATGGATCTAGGGAACAATTCTATGAGAGGATGGGATCTAGGGAACAATGCTATGAGAGGATGGGATCTAGGGAACAATGCTATGAGAGGATGGAATCTTGGGAAAAATGCTATGAGAGGATGGAATCTTGGGAAAAATGCTATGAGAGGATGGAATCTTGGGAAAAATGCTATGAGAGGATAGAACGTGTGGAATGATGCAATGGGATGCAGAAACTGCTGAGGTCCGATGAGTTGTGTTGCAAGATACTGATATCACAGTTTGCTGTAAACTACAACACATCCATTTAATGTCACATTAAGGATGGTCTATGAAGAGTTGTAGTTACTGAATGAATACAGAAAGAAAGACAGAAAGAATGAAAAAAGTGATGGAAATAAAGGAGTAGTGATATGATGGAAAAACTAAGGAGTAGTGATAAGACATGATGGAAAACTAAGGAGTAGTGATAAGACATGATGGAAACTGAGGAGTAGTGATAAGACATGATCGAAAACTAAGGAGTAGTGATAAGACATGATGGAAACTAAGGAGTAGTGATACGATATGATGGAAACTAAGGAGTAGTGATAAGATATGATGGAAACTAAGGAGTAGTGATAAGATATGATGGAAACTGAGGAGTAGTGATAAGATATGATGGAAACTGAGGAGTAGTGAGTGATAAGATATGATGGAAACTGAGGAGTAGTGATAAGATATGATGGAAACTGAGGAGTAGTGATAAGATATGATGGAAACTAAGGAGTAGTGATAAGACATGATGGAAAACTAAGGAGTAGTGATAAGATATGATGGAAAACTAAGGAGTAGTGATAAGATATGATGGAAACAAAGAAGCAGTGATACGAGACGATATAATCAAACAAAATGTGCTGATCTTAACAAGTTTTGGATCCACTGATGAAAATTGTCCACTGATATTTTTCATACTTGGGAATGTTTCTTCTGGAAAATTCCATTCAATGTTTGCACAGTGTCTACAACTAACGAGTCAAACAATGACTCTGCCAATGACATTTTGAGACTCAATTCGTCGTCATCGTAGTTTACCCATCCTGCCTCCTCTTCGCCTAACTCCTGAACTAGAATCGAGTCCACGAGGTCTTTCTTTTTCCGAATATTCCATTTATTAACTGTGTTGTATTTGCGGTTGCCATTTAGGCCAAGGTGTTTGAAAACGGCAGCTTGGACGATTGGTTGGAGGCTTTCGATTGTGGTTGGTGGGTTTGTTCCCTGGAAGAATCGCTGGGACTTGTGCTTGGCCTTCTGCCAGACTGGAGTATCGAGCTGTAAATAAAAACACAGGCACATTAATAGTGACTATTAAGTGATGTTATCAAATTAGAAACTAGACATATCATCATCATGCGCCGTACCGGTTGGAGTAGGCGATCATGTCCTTCCACAATCTTCTTTCTATCTACAGTAAATCATATCAATTCTGCTGTTGATTGTTTTCCATGCCATGACACCAAGCTATCTAGTATCTTCTCTCTTGTCGTCCGCGATCTCTCAACCAAGTATTCCAACTTTCCTCTTCTCATGATGTGCCCGAAAGCTGTTGATTGTTTCTTTCTGATGTTTTTCAGGAGCTGCTTTTTGTGTTGGCCTCTTTGAGAATGTCCTCATTGATCTTTTTTTTTTTTTTAGATGCCAGAGAATTTTCAACATTCTTCTGAGAAATCCCATCTCTATGGTCTCTAATCGTCTTTTCATTTGTTTGTCTCCTGTCAATGTTTCACTTCCATAGGTCAGAATTGGCTCTATTTCGCACCAGTATATATAAGATACATACTGAGACATATAAGAAAGAGATATGACAAAGTATCCAAAAAATATCACTCATAATCAAGAGAAGAAGGTAGTCATATGTTGGCCATGTGATGAGAAGAGACAACAAAAGAATCTCAAAGCAGACCTCAAATGGGAACCAGAGGCTGACCTGGAGAAACACTAAAAAAAAAACAACACTGAGGTGAGAAGTATCAACAGCAGGCATCAGCTCCCTTGCCAAGTTTGAGTGACTTGTCCAGGACAGGGATGCATGGCAAGACACCATGGGTCCTGTACAGGGTCTGACACTTGATAATAAAGAATGTCAGATATGGAGAGCCTGGTGGTGTGTGTGCCAGCCTTGGCTCGGAAGGACAATAGAAAGATGTTTGTGAACACATTCAGCACCAGGAGTTACAGAATACAGTTCTATAGTTACCAACATGAGAGACCCAGGAGTCCATTTTTGCAGCGTTTGATTTATTGACATTTTAGCAATCATCATCATCATCAAGTACCATGCTTGCTGGCGTAGGTGATCATGTCTCTTCATAACTTTTGATCTCAACAGTTATTTATCATTTCTGTTGTTGACCTTCTGCCAAGCCATTCTTTTAAGCTGTCTGGTATCTTTTCACTTTGCTTCCCTCTATCTCTTCGTCCCTCAATTTCCCAGTTGTTACAATATATTCCAGCTGTTCTCTTCTCATTACATGGCTAAAAAATGATGATTGTTTCTTCCTAATATTGGAAATTTGCTCTCTTTTTACTTTAAAAAGTCTCTAAAAATGGGTACCAGCAGATTTTCTTGGAAGTAAAGGCGCGGCCTAGCCCTGACAACATCACCCACAAATGTGCTGTGATCATGGTCACTAACACCTTATTCCCCCCCCCCCCCCCCCCCACACACACACACACACACAACATTCATGGCACAACACTGCGACAGTTACATAACATTCATGGCACAACACTGTGACAGTTACATAACATTCATGGCACAACACTGTGACAGTTACATAACATTCATGGCACAACACTGTGACAGTTACATGACATTATGACAGCTTTACATTATTGGCACATACAGTAACTCCTGCCCCTGCATGCACTCACCTTGTCATCACTCTTGTAAATATCCTGAATAATCTCCCCTGTCAAATCAAACAGCATGAGTTTCCAACTTCTCCGACTCTGAGAAGTCAGCGGATCAGAGCTCTTATCTGCATCCGTATCCAACATAAAGTCAGGAGGAATGGATACTTCTTGCAAGGGCTCACCGAACCGTCTTTTTCCCAGTAGACCTCAACGGCCCTTGTTATAATCGGCGTGATTTCCTCCCTTGTGTGGGGAACAAGGGGGGTAATTTCTTCAGGAGGTGCAACACTTCGTTCTAAAAAAAGGGAAGATAGCAGTTAGTTATTTTATTTTATCTTGCTAATAAAATCTATAGACCTCCTAAAGGTAAAATACGAGTCATGAATCAGCGTCTTAGCACATGAGTTTTTTCACCAACATGTGCTCGGCCACCTATCCAGAAGTGTTTAAAGACCCACTATTATTTCCCCTTAATTCAAACAAGACAAATGTGATTTTTGGGCCTTGTTAAAAGACACAACAGCTACTAAAAGTAATCCTGGAGGGAAGATACAAGGTAAAAGAGGCAGAGGCAGACCAAGACTAACATGGATGAGTAACATCAAAAGATGGACAAATTAGCCTATGACAACCTGCACCATCAAAGCAAGAGACAGAGCAGAATGGTGCTCCATGGTAGCCAACCTTCGTTGCGGAGACGGCACTCGATGATGATGATGATGATTATTTCCCCTTATTAGTCTTATCTCTATAACTGTGATAGCTCTACATGAAGTTTCATGATGTCTAGGAAGTAGCGATCCTAATATTAACATTAAATGCTTTTTTTAAAAAATGTTAGACAATATTACTTCAATTTGTTTTATATGAGGCATGTTGAAATGAAACCTGCCTGAGCTGTGCCAAATGAATATACAAAGGAGGCATGGTGATGTTACATCTGATGTCATAAGCACATACCAGTGTGTGTGTGTTCACTCTCCATGTAGTATTCATCGGTTTTGCTGCAGACCACTGGAAAAATGGCCGGTGTGATAATGAATCCGTCTGTACCGGGCCTGCTGGAATGGGTGATCATGTCTCTCCACAACTTTCCATTTCGACAGTTATTTATCATTTCTGTTGTTGACCTTCTGCCAAGCCATTCTCTTAAGCTGTCTGGTATCTTTTCTATTTGCTTTACTCTATCTCTTTGTCCCTCAATTTTCCACTTGTTACAATATATTCCAGCTGTTCTCATTACATGGCCAAAAAATTATGATTGTTTCTTCCTAATATTTGAAATTAGCTCTCTTTTTGCTTTGACCTCTCTCAGAACATTTCATTACTCTTCTTAACTGTCCATGGTATTCTCAACATTCTTCTGTAAAAACCAATGTCTACAGACTCCAGTGATTTTGACTGGTACATTTCCATAATTTAATGTTAGTAATTTTGTCCTGCCATTTCCATCCTTTATTCTGCGTAAGCATCCATTAATGAAAGTCTGACAATCTTCATGATTGTCCATGTTGTTGAACAACAGCTTACCACCAGGATTATTTACAAATAAACAAACATGAAAGTAAACAACTGTCTGCTGCTGGATGTGCTCACCTGTTGGGTAGGGTGGTGGCGGCTTGCTAGAGATGGCTGGAGGTTCAAACTCTAGGTCGTCATCAATGTACTCTCCAAACAGCTCTGTTAAGTCATCGCTCAGTAATTTACGCTGAAAGGTGACAAATAGTTTTTAAAAACTTGTTCTTAGATAACAATCCTTAGATAACAATCCTTTGATAACAATCCTTTGATAACAATCCTTAGATAACAATCCTTAGATAACAATCCTTTGATAACAATCCTTGATAACAATCCTTAGATAACAATCCTCAGATAAAAATCCTCAGATAAAAATCCTCAGATAAAAATCCTCGGATAAAAATCCTTAGATAAAAATCCTTAGATAAAAATCCTTAGAAAACAATCCTTTGATAACAATCCTTTGATAACAATCATTAGATAACAATCGTTAGATAAAAATCCTTAGACAACAATCCTATGATAACAATCCTTAGAAAACAATCCTTAGATAAAAATCCTTATATAACAATCCTTAGATAAAAATCCTTAGAAAACAATCCTTTGATAACAATCCTTAGATAAAAATCCTTAGACAACAATTCTGTAAATGTCCCATGAGCGGTACAGAATAGTTTTAATGACAATGCAGGACAATTTCAGAGACTATATAGGGCAGTTTAACAAAGATATAATGTAGAACAATTTCACAAAGACACAGTGAAGGGCAGTTTAACAAAGATATAATGTAGAACAATTTTACAAAGACACAATATAGGGCAGTTTAACAAAGATATAATGTAGAACAATTTTACAAAGACACAATATAGGGCAGTTTTACAAAGATACAATGTAGAACAATTTTACAAAGACACAATATAGGGCAGTTTTACAAAGATACAATGAACAATTTTACAAAGACACAAATATAGGGGCAGCTTAACTAAGATACAATGTAGAACAATTTTACAAAGACACAATATAGGGCAGCTTAACTAAGATACAATGTAGAACAATTTTACAAAGACACAATATAGGGCAGTTTTACAAAGATACAATGTAGAACAATATTACAAAGACACAATATAGGGTAGTTTTACAAAGATACAATGTAGAACAATTTTACAAAGACACAATGTAGGGTAGTTTTACAAAGATACAATGTAGAACAATTTTACAGACACAATATAGGGTAGTTTTACAAAAATACAATGTAGAACAATTTACAAAGACACAATATAAGGCAGTTTACAAAGATACAATGTAGAACAATTTTACAAAGATACAATGTAGAACAATTTTACAAAGACACAATATAGGGCAGTTTTTCAAAGATACAATGTACAACAATTTTACAAAGATACAATGTAGAACAATTTTACAAAGATACAATGTAGAACAATTTTACAAAGATACAATGTAGGGTAGTTTTACAAAGATACAATGTAGAACAATTTTACAAAGACACAATAGAAGGCAGTTTTACAAAGATACAATGTAGAACAATTTTACAAAGATACAATGTAGAACAATTTTACAAAGACAATATAGGGCAGTTTTTCAAAGATACAATGTAGAACAATTTTACAAAGACACAATATAATGCAGTTTTACAAAGATACAATGTGGAACAATTTTACAAAGACACAATATAGGGCAGTTTTACAAAGATACAATGTAGAACAATTTTACAGACACAATATAGGGCAGTTAACTAAGATACAATGTAGAACAATTTTACAGAGACACAATATAGGGCAGTTTTACAAAGATACAATGTGGAACAATTTTACAAAGACACAATATAGGGCAGTTTTACAAAGATACAATGTAGAACAATTTTACAGACACAATATAGGGCAGTTAACTAAGATACAATGTAGAACAATTTTACAAAGACACAATATAGGGCAGTTTAACTAAGATACAATGTAGAACAATTTTACAGACACAATATAGGGCAGTTTAACTAAGATACAATGTAGAACAATTTTACAGACACAATATAGGGCAGCTTAACTAAGATTCAATGTAGAGCAATTTTACAAAGACACAATATAGGGCAGCTTAACTAAGATACAATGTAGAGCAATTTACAAAGACACAATATAGGGCAGCTTAACTAAGATACAATGTAGAGCAATTTTACAAAGACACAATATAGGGCAGCTTAACTAAGATACAATGTAGAGCAATTTACAAAGACACAATACAGGGCAGTTTAACTAAGATACAATGCAGAACAATTTTACAAAGACACAATATAGGGCAGTTTAACTAAGATACAATGTAGAACAATTTTACAGACACAATATAGGGCAGTTTTACAAAGATACAATGCAGAACAATTTTACAAAGACACAATATAGGGCAGCTTAACTAAGATACAATGCAGAACAATTTTACAGATATAATATAGGGCAGCTTAACTAAGATACAATGTAGAAACAATTTTACAAAGACACAATATAGGGCAGCTTAACTAAGATACAATGTAGAGCAATTTTACAGACACAATATAGGGCAGCTCAACTAAGATACAATGTAGAACAATTTTACAAAGACACAATATAGGGCAGTTTTTACAAAGATACAATGTAGAACAATTTTACAAAGACACAATATAGGGCAGCTTAACTAAGATACAATGTAGAACAATTTTACAAAGACACAATATAGGGCAGCTTAACTAAGATACAATGTAGAACAATTTTACAAAGACACAATATAGGGCAGTTTTACAAAGATACAATGTAGAACAATTTACAAAGACACAATATAGGGCAGCTTAACTAAGATACAATGCAGAACAATTTTACAGATATAATATAGGGCAGCTTAACTAAGATACAATGTAGAGCAATTTTACAGACACAATATAGGGCAGCTCAACTAAGATACAATGTAGAACAATTTTACAAAGACACAATATAGGGCAGTTTTTACAAAGATACAATGTAGAACAATTTTACGAAGATACAATATAGGGCAGTATAACTAAGATACAATGTAGAACAATTTTACAAAGACACAATATAGGGCAGTTTTTACAAAGATACAATTTAGAACAATTTTACAAAGATACAATACAGGGCAGTTTTTCATCATCTGCCATAAACAACTGAGCACCAATAGGTTTACCGGAGGTGCTGTGATGTCAACTATAATTGGTAAAATAAACAAAAAAGAGAAATAAATCATAACTAAGAAACCAACAGAATATTTGAAATATCAGGGTGAACACACTCCATTATGTAAACTGCCCCGTCACTAGAGGGAATATGGTGTTAGTGACTATAAATTTTACAGACCTTCGGTACATGATTTTTGGTGTAATGTGGTCGGTATTATGCCCGTGCTGCTTTACTTTCCCAGAAAAAAATCCGGTACTCATTAAAGGCTGGGTGAACCCAGAACCAACCACTAAAATCTTCAGTAATAAAGAAAAGACGATGGTCATATGTTGGACATGTGATGAGAAGAGATGATAACCGAATAGCAAAGCAAGCCCTCATGTGGGAAACAACAGGTAAGAGAAAAAGAGGAAGACCCAGAGAGCCACTGAGAAGAACATTGATAAGAGAGACAAGAGCAGCAGGAATCGGCTCCCTCAATGAGATAGAGCTGCTTGCACAGAACAGAGACATATGGCGAGATTTGATAAAAATATCTTTAAAAGGATTAAAAACTGCTAGAACAAAAATTCAGATAAGAGAAGGAGTATCTTGGTATACGCCCTATGGGCTGGCTATGGCTCGAAAGGTCAATAGATAGAGATAGATAGAACCCAGAAGCCGTCAGTTGGGATCAAATCCTACCTCTTGTCCTTTGTAGTCATGTTCACTAACCACTGAGCTAAAAAATTATGTCCTGAAAGTAGTTGAACGCAGAAATGCTGTGATATCAACGCTAGCAATAATGAACAATAAACCTGTCAAAGAAACAATAATCCACAACTGATGTTCCCTACAAAGTATGTTACCGCACAGCCACTGTATTGGTGTTGCTACGCAGCACAACAGAATTATGGAAATGTACCAGTCAAATACCAGTGGATAAAGAGATACAGTGAAGACGATGGCACTGGATAGGACACACACTGCGAAAGCCAACTGAGAGTATTACATAACAGGCCATTTTTTGGAATCCCCAGGGGAAAAGACAAAGAGGAAGACTAAAGAATTTTTGGAGAAGACAGATAGAAGCAGAGATGAAGATGATGGAGAAGACATGGAATGATCTTAAAAGAATGGCAAGAAACAGAACGGTTTGGAAAGTGTTTGTGGAAGACCTATGTTCCACAGGGAGCTGAAGGTGTTTGTTGAAGACCTATGCTCCACAGGGAACTGAAAGTGTTTGTTGAAGACCTATGCTCCACACGGAGCTGAGAGTGTTTGTTGAAGACCTATGCTCCACAGGGAGCTGAAAGTGTTTGTTGAAGACCTATGCTCCCCAGGGAGCTGAAAGTGTTTGTTGAAGACCTATGCTCCCCAGGGTGCTGAAAGTGTTTGTTGAAGACCTATGCTCCACAGGGAGCTGAGAGTGTTCATTGAAGACCTATGCTCCACAGGGAGCTGAAAGGTAGAAGAAGAAACAGCACAATATTACTGCTCATTTTAATTGACTCTATTTTCTTCTTAGTGATGATAAGCAGATGTGTATACGTTGTGTTGCTATTTTACACCATAGCTGCGATGTCTGCACCTTTCAGCCTCACACATACATCTACGGCATGGAGGGGAGATTTGTTTAACAATTTTTGCCTGGACAATGATCATTTTTGGCCTACTCATTTACAACATTAAACTTAAATTAGAGGGAATGTTCGCTTGGTGGTTATGAAAAATTAGAGGGAATGTTCGCTTGGTGGTTATGAAAAATTAGAGGGAATGTTCGCTTGGTGGTTATGAAAAATTAGAGGGAATGTTCGCTTGGTGGTTATGAAAAATTAGAGGGAATGTTCGCTTGGTGGTTATGAAAAATTAGAGGGAATGTTCGCTTGGTGGTTATGAAAAATTAGAGGGAATGTTCGCTTGGTGGTTATGAAAAATAGAGGGAATGTTCGCTTGGTGGTTATGAAAAATTAGAGGGAATGTTCGCTTGGTGGTTATGAAAAATTAGAGGGAATGTTTGCTGGTGGTTATGAAAAATTAGAGGAATGTTCGCTTGGTGGTTATGAAAAATTAGAGGGAATGTTCGCTTGGTGGTTATGAAAAATTAGAGGGAATGTTTGGTTAGTGATTACGAAAAATTAGAGGGAATGTTCACTTAGTGATTATGAAAAATTAGAGGGAATGTTCACTCAGTGATTATGAAAAATTAGAGGAAATGTTTGCTCAGTGGTTATGAAAAATTAGAGGAAATGTTTGCTTAGTGATTATGAAAAATTAGAGGAAATGTTTGCTTAGTGATTATGAAAAATTAGAGGAAATGTTTGCTTAGTGGCTATGAAAAATTAGAGGAAATGTTTGCTCAGTGGTTATGAAAAATTAGAGGAAATGTTTGCTCAGTGGTTATGAAAAATTAGAGGAAATGTTTGCTTAGTGATTATGAAAAATTAGAGGGAATGTTTGCTTAGTGGCTATGAAAAATTAGAGGAATTGTTCACTTGGTGATTATGAAAAATTAGAGGAATGTTTGCTTAGTGTTTAAGAAAATGTAGAAGGAATGTTCCACAGCCACAGTCATTAGTTAAAAAAAATATATAAGGTAGACTAACTTACATCTTTTGCAGACGGAGAACCTCAGGAACTGGAGACCCAGGACGCTGTACTGCATCAAGAGAGAGTCCAGAATCATTATCCTGTATCTTTTCATCCTCGTTATCATCCAAAAATAATTTTGTGCTATGATACAAAGATTCTCCGTCAACAGAGTCGTTAGATATAATTTCACGGTTGTGCAGTTGTGCCAAATTGTTTTGCCGCTCTTGGCTTTAAGAATATCAGATATCGCCTCTTCCAGCATGTATTTCATGACATCGTCTGTTGCCTTATCTGCAGCTCTCTTGGCACTACGCTGTTCTTGAGGCTGGACGGATTTGGTTATTGCTGTGTCTGAAGGCAATTGGATAACTTCTGAGGTAGATTTGGGCAGGGTTGGAGGTACGGTTTTCTTTGAGACAATATTCTTGTAAGTTGCCATACAGTCATCTATAAGTGAGGCTGTAAGATGGTCAACAATGTTGTCTGCAATGAGAGTAACGTCTTTTTTTATTGGTGAAGTGTTTGTTTTTTCAACAACGACACGTCCGAGGTACGGGGAACTTGTTGGGGTGGAGTGAAGCGGTGTAGAGGCGGGAGTAGACAAAACAGATTTATCAAGATCAGCAATGTCCTCGATCTTCGATTCATCTTGATCTGTTGCAAGCGATTCCTCTGGGCTGTCTGCTTCCCTAACTTCTGAAATACTTGGATGTTCGCTGGCTGCAACGATATCACATCCGTTAACCATCACCCCATGTCCAAAAGTACAAGTGAAATATCTCTTTCCTTCATGCAAACCATCTGAATCCCCTTCTTTCATATCCAGCTCCACACCGGCCCAAATTCCTGGAGAGAAATCAACCTTTCCTTTGTAGCGCAAACATCCTAAACAGCGACCTGCGACCAAGACTCTGTCTCCTAGACAGAAATCAGCTAAAGGATCTGTTGTTAGCAAAGATGCTGGCTCTTCATCATCTTCTGGAACGGGTGTTGAGATCATCTCTCGCGGGGTTGGAACTGGAGTCTTGTCCGCATCATCTTCCTTCAGCTCATCATCTTTATAATTCAACAAACTGAAAGATAAATGGAGGATGACGGTGAGTTGCACATATATTAATAATGAGTTGTATAGATATTAATGATGAGTTCTACAGTTATTAATGATGTGTTGCATAGATATTAATAATGAGTTGTATAGATATTAGTGACGAGTTGTATAGATATTAGTGACGAGTTGTATAGATATTAGTGACGAGTTGTATAGATATTAGTGACGAGTTGTATAGATATTAGTGACGAGTTGTATAGATATTAATGATGAGTTGTGAAGCTATTAATGATGAGTTGTATAAATATTAAAGATGAGTTCTAGTTATTAATGATGTGTTGTATAGATATTAATAATGAGTTGTATAGATATTAATGATGAGTTCTACAGTTATTAATGATGAGTTGTATAGATATTATAATGAGTTGTATAGATATTAATGATGAGTTCTACAGTTATTAATGATGTGTTGTATAGATATTAATAATGAGTTGTATAGATATTAGTGATGAGTTGTATAGATATTAATAATGAGTTGTATAGATAATAATAATGAGTTCTACAGCTATTAATGAGTTCTACAGTTATTAATGATGTGTTGTATAGATAATAAGGGTTGTATAGATATTAATAATGAGTTGTATAGATATTAATATTGAGTTGTATAGATATTAATAATGAATTCTACATATATTAATGGTGAGTTGTACAGATAATAATGGGTTGTATCGATAATAATGGGTTGTATAGATATTAATAATGAGTTGTATAGATAATAATGAGTTCTACTGATATTAATGGTGAGTTGCACATATATTAATAATGAGTTGTACATATATTAATGGTGAGTTGTACATATATTAATGAGTTGTACAGCTATTAATGATGAGTTGTATAGATAATAATGGGTTGCATAGATATTAATAATGAGTTGTATAGATATTATTAATGAGTTCTACATATATTAATGGTGAGTTGCACATATATTAATAATGAGTTGTATAAATATTAATGATGAGTTGTGAAGCTATGAATGATGAGTTGTATAGATAATAATGAGTTGTGAAGCTATGAATGATGAGTTGAATAGATATTAATGAAGAGTTGTATAGATATTAATGAGGAGTTGTATAGATATTAATGAGGAGTTGTATATATATTAATGATGAGTTGTATAGATTAATGGTGAGTTGTATCAATTAATGGAGAGTTGTGCGTACATTAACCCCAGATTATGATATCTACCTATAACTCTCCTAGTTATGATACCACAGTAAAAATTACTACACTTAAATGTCACTTTAGGTGTTCTAAAAGTACTAATTTCTCTGAACTCTTGACACAGTCAAGCTAATGTGTTCACACTAGGCAAAACATGGAGACTCAAAATTCCTGGCTTAGGTTGATTTATGACCCGAGTTTCACCTCATGGACTGGACGTGTTACAATGTCTATCTGTACGGTCACCGTTAAGTCTTGTCAGTATGTTTGGCGACCACATAGCATTATTCCCCGATGTTTTCTGAGTCCCAAATGGTTGTTTGATGATGACCAGAAAATATCCCTGGTCACAGAAGGGAAAAAAAAACAACATTTCTTGAAAATTTGCGTTTCCTCAATAAAGATCTCCATTTCTCTCTCTCTCTCAAAAAAAACAAAAACAAAATCTAACAGAAATGGAAACAAAGCAGTCGGAGTACATAATGATCTTTGATGACCATTGTGAAGAAAACAAAATGTTTGGCCATGTATCTCGATAGTTCAACCTAGCAAAAACAATTATCCATGGAACTGTGAAAGGAGATAGGCATAGGAAGCGATGGAAAGATAACATCAAAGGCCTTGACCTTGCAGAGTCCCAAAGAATGACTGAATATAGAGAGAAATAGAGAAAGCTTACTAAGTTTGTAGGGGGTGCCCCAATGATCCCTAAAGTAAAGCACCCCCGTCACGCCAAGTGGTGTATAGGGAATATGGTGTTAGCGACCATAAATTTTACAGACCTTCCGACATGATTTCTGGGGTAATGTGGTCGATATGACGCTCGTTCCGCTTTACTTTCCCAGAAAAAAACTCCGGTACCCATTAAAGGCTGGGTGAACCGGAAGCCGTTGGTTGGGATCGAACCCTACCTCTTGTCTGTTGTAGTCCAGTTCACTAACCACTGAGCTATCGCGGCTCCCAATGACACCTTAGCTAAGGGGATAAAGGTGAAGAAAAGAATGTTAAAATATTAGCATGAACTATGTGTTCACTCACCTGTCGAGGATCTCCTTAGACTCATGTGACACCAAGGCACTGTGACGTTTTTCTGAGATAGAAGGAAAACTTGCTGATATGTGTTCGCTGATGTCTTCTGTGGTGGCAGAGGCAGTCCCACGAGGAATATTATGTGGTCTGAGGGGCATTCTGTCAGACCCGTAGCTAATATCATCAACATCCTCCTCTTCTTCATCACCTGGACTGTAAGAGATGCTGCCTACAGAACGCTCACTGGAGGGTCGTGAACTGCCTTCTGACTTCACCGAGGTATGATAAGAGTTGATCCGAGATTCTGTTTCGCTGTCGGACTCCTGAATTCCTGTTGAAACTAAAGGTGACACAATTTCCTTTTGCGCAACCTTAACATCTGATTTTACCGGAGAAGAAACAGATGGAATTTGAGAAGAATGCTGCTCCTCGATATATTCGGAAATCTCATGAGAGCTGCCATCTCGGTCAGAAGCATGCTCTTCAATTCTAGCATTAGGGATCTTCCTTTGGTTGTTGTTCAAACTAAGCTGAACCGATGAAAAATCCTCAACGTATGAGCTTGCATTATCTACCATCAAGTCTTGCTTATTGCTCAGAACTTTATTCGATGTTGCACTCAACACTTCCTTTGGTGGAAGACTCAAATCTTTACCTGCTGATGTATTCAACACTTCATGTGATGGATGACCCATATCTTTCCCCGATGGGGCTTGAATTGATGTCTGGCTTTTCAAAATAACGGAGGAAGTTTTATCTGTGGTATCACTTTCAGAATAAGAGAGTTCCTCAATATTTTCATCAATGAGTGATGAATTTGTTTTCTCAGAGATGCTGTCTGGCTTCCTGCCAGATTTAACCTCCACAGATGACCCAAGTCTGTCAGATTTTTGCTCAGAAGTCTCTAGCAATCGGTCTATAAGTTTGTGAGAAACTTTCTTCCGGCCTTTTTCATTCCCTGACGGAGTTATGGAACCTAGAAGGAAGGAGCAATGAAAATACAATGGTGAAATCATGAGACGTCGAGGAATGTGGGATTAAAAATACATGAATTTATTTGTGAAAATATTAAATATATAAAAATATGGAAACAAAAATTCATAAATTTATTTGTGAAAATATTAAATATATAAGAATATGGAACAAAAATTTATGAATTTATTTGTCAAAATATTAAATATATAAGAATGTAGAAATAAAAATTCATGAATTTATTTGTCAAAATATTAAATATATAAGAATGTAGAAATAAAAATTCATGAATTTATTTGTCAAAATATTAAATATATAAGAATGTAGAAATAAAAATTCAGAATTTATTTGTCAAAATATTAAAATATAAGAATGTAGAAATAAAAATTCATGAATTTATTTGTCAAAATATTAAATATATAAGCAGGAAATGAAAATACATCCATTTACCATGAAATGTTGAGGAATGCAGAAATAAAAATACATCAATTTCATTGTGAATATTAAATATATCAGAAAAAATGAAGAAATGAAAATATATCCATTTATTGGTCTTCTTTCCTTTCTCATTCGCCTTTCAGTGATAAAGTCTAGGAGACTTTTGTTCTGTTGGCCTCTGCTTCTGCTTTCTAGTGTTTTTAATATTTCATCAATCCATCTTCTTCGTGGTCAGCCTTTGGGTCTTGTGTTCTCGCAAGGTTTATGAAAGGCTTGATGTTTTGCTTTCTTTGGTATTTCTGTCTTATCATGTGGGTCAAATCATTTTATCTGTTGTTTCTTCAATTATTCTATAGCGGGAATTATTCATAGCTTTTTTTTTTCTCAGTTCTTCATTTGTGATCTTATCTCTCAGGCTGTTTCTTGTCATTTGTCTAACACATTTCATCTCAGCGGTTATTTTTCTTATGGAAATTTATTGGTGAAATCGTGAAATATGGAAGAATGTAGAAAAGCAATATGCATCAATTTAGTGATGAAATCGTGAAATATGGATGAATGTGGAAATGCAATATGCATCAATTTAGTGATGAAATCATGAAATATGGATGAATGTGGAAAAGCAACAATATGCATCAATTTAGTGATGAAATCGTGAAATATGGAAGAATGTGGAAATGCAATATGCATCAATTTAGTGATGAAATCGTGAAATATGGATGAATGTGGAAATGAAAACACATCCATCTAAAGATGAAACTGTGATCTGATGTGAAGTGCCCTTGTTATCTAAATCTAACTAAATGTTAGAACTAGCAGCAGAAGTCAAGTATAGAAATGTTAGAACTAGCAGCAGAAGTCAAGTATAGAAATGTTAGAACTAACAGCAGAAGTCAAGTATAGAAATGTCAGAACTAGCAGCAGAAGTCAAGTATAGAAATGTTAGAACTAGCAGCAGAAGTCAAGTATAGAAATGTCAGAACTAGCAGCAGAAGTCAAGTATAGAAATGTTAGAACTAGCAGCAGAAGTCAAGTATAGAAATGTTAGAACTAGCAGCTGAAGTCAAGTATAGAAATGTTAGACATTATAGTAAAGGAAAGCAAAAATAAAGGACTCGGCCTTAATAGCAAAAAGACAGAGGTAATGGTAACAACAAAGAAAAAGACATCACCTGAGTGCAAAATAAAGACAAGTGGAACAATATTAAAACAGGTAAATGAATTTAAATATTTGGGAATTTTGTTAACCTCAGACGAAAGATGTACAAAAGTGGTGAGATGCAGAATGGCTCAGGCAAACGCAGCTTTCCAAAAAAATGAGAAAGATACTATGCAATCTATTTTTGACAATAGAAACAAGCAAAAGAGTTCTTAAATGTTATGTAGAGTCAGTCTTAATATATGGCTGTGAATCTAAACAAAATAAGACAACAGACAAGAAAATCACTGAAGGCTGTAGAAATGTGGTTTTACAGAAAAATGTTGAGAATACCATGGACAGCTAAGAAGAGTAATGAAAACATTCTGAAAGAGGCCAAAGCAAAAAGAGAGCTAATTTCCAATATTAGAAAGAAACAATCATAATTTTTTGGTCATGAAATGAGAAGGGAATCTCTGGAATATGTTGTAACAACTGGGAAAATTTGGGATGAAGAGATAGACGGAAGCAAAGAGAAAAGATACCAGACAGCTAAAGAGAATGGCTTGGCGAAGGTCAACAACAGAAATGATAAATAACTGTCGAGATCAAAAGTTGTGGAGAAACATGATCATCTACGCCAGCAGGCATGGTACTTGATGATGATTATATATATATATATATATATATTGTTATGGAAGGCTCTGGTATCACTGCAAACGAATCAAAATCCATAATTGCTCAACCGCCCGTGCCAGTGGAATCATCGGAAATACTATCTCATCTCCCAAACAAACAAAGGTAGCTGTAGTCCTCATCATAGCAGTCTCAGCACACGCCAAAAGACATAAGGCGAAACCACACAGAAAGTGAACACAGTCAACTGTTCCCTGTCATACGATATCATCATTCATCGTAATCAATCGGAATATCGATACATGATCAAAACAAAGGAATCGCACAGCTCACGGTGTGCACAGAGCACTTAACTCTGTAGCTCCTGCAACAAGCCGGACTTGGAATATGAGGAAACTGCAACAAGGAACACTTTTCATATATAGCCTTCAATGATTCCTGCTGCCTATCCACCATATATATATATATATATATATATATATATATAGGGTGTTTATAAAGTCTCACTACACTTGGTATCTAGGTCAATTTGAAAAAAAAATGTTTATGACGTCATCACAATATGTGCTCCCACTGTCAATGAAATTTGTTGAATAAGTTTATTGCTACTGGAAATGTGGAAGATGCTCCACGATCTGGTAGGCCTGCTGTGAATGATGAAATATGTTTAGATATCCAAGACAGAATCCTTAAAAGTCCAGACAAGTCATTAAGAAAACTGTCGCAACAAGTGAACTTACCATTGAGCACATACTGTGATGACGTCATAAACATTTTTTCAAATTGACCTAGATACCAAGTGTAGTGAGACTTTATAAACACCCTGTATATATAACACAAAAAATAGATCAATTTTTGGGCAAATCACCTTTTCCATGCAACGCTGGACTTCCTTGATTGGAGTCTGTGCCGTCTCGCATATCCTCAAAGCTGTTTGTCATATCCTCACTATGTCCGTCCTGCTTTGATTTAACATGATTGCCTACTCTTGGCTGTTTGATCTGAGGTTTAACTGCTGTCTTGAGCTGTGTCTCATGCTCCAGCTCATCCTTATCAACTTTCAGCTGTTGAATGTATCTGTTGTACACCTGGAGAGAGAGAGAGAATGAAAATCAGTCACTGGGCTCTCCATACCTGTAAGGTGTGAAAACAAAAAAATGGTATGTTAGAAGTTTTACGTGATAAGTGGACGACACAGACTAAACGACGTTTCGGCCCAATAGGCCTTCAGCAGGAACAAACAAGAAAAACACACACACAAAACTATGAAAAGGAAATGGTAACATTTCCATTTTGTTACCATTTCCTTCTCATACATACAGGATAGACATTTTTCTTTAACGTATTTAGAATATTTTTGTTTTGAATGTTTCGTTTTTAGTTTTGTGTGTATGTTTTTCTTGTTTGTTCCTGCTGAAGGCCTATTGGGCCGAAACGTCGTTTAGTCTGTGTCGTCCACTTATCACGTAAAGCTTCTAACATACCCATTTTTTTGTATTTTTAAATTTTTCCTTTCCATACCTGTCTCGAAGTGATGTTCTGTGAAATACCTAGATTTTCTTTTTAAAAAAATAATAATTTACCTATCCCGATGTTCTGCAATCATCGTCATCATCGTGAGTCGTCTCCGCAACGAAGGTTGGCTACCATGGAGCCCCATTCTGCTCTGTCTCTTGCTTTGATGGTGCAGGTTGTCATAAGCTGGACTTGGCCATCTTTTGATGTTACTCATCCATGTTAGTCTTGGTCTGCCTCTGTCTCTTTTACCTTGTATTTTCCCTTCCAATATTACATTTACTAGGCTGTTGTGTCTTTTAACATGCCCCAAGATCTCATTTGTCTTGTTTGAATTGTGTTTAGTAGTTCTCTTTTCATTTTTAGCTGTTTTAAGACATCACTTGTTCTCTTTTCTTTCCATTCAATTCTATCTATTCTTCTATATATCCACATTTCAAAGGTTGCAATACACCTGGATTTTTTATATATATATATATTTTTTTTTTAAAATACCTATCCGAATGTTCTGTAATATACCTGTGGATTATCTATTAAAAAAAAAAAATTTTACCTATCCGAATGTTCAGTACTATTCCTGGATAAATGAATCCACTGGTTTTTTAATGACATAACCTCCCCATATCTCTTGGGTAGTGAGATCCGGTGCCTAGCCCTCTCGAATAATAGCAATAAACAAAAGGTCCAGTGTGCACTTGCACAGTTAAAATCTAAAACAGTAGGCCATAAATATAGCCACTAAACAGACAAAATTGACAGCAAAAACCTACCCATACACAGTGGATTCCAGACAAAATTGACAGCAAAAACCAACCCATACACAGTGGATTCCAGACAAAATTAACAGCAAAAACCGACCCATACACAGTGGATTCCAGACAAAATTAACAGCAAAAACCGACCCATACACAGTGGATTCCAGACAAAATTAACAGCAAAAACCTACCCAAACAGCAGATTCAAGACCGTGCTATGTAGTTCGGGCATGTAGGTCAGAACTGTCCTGGGATTTTCTCAAGATTCATGCGGGGAGACATCAGAACACCTATGGTTTCATCCCCTTACCCTTTTTAAATTTTACATAAACCATACCCCCGCCTCCCACAACCAAAGATCTTAAGCTTTAGAATAAACCAACGATTTTAAGCTTTAGAATAAACCAAAGATTTTAAGCTTTAGAATGAACCAAAGATTTTAAGCTTTAGAATGAACCAAAGATTTTAAGCTTTAGAATGAACCAAAGATTTTAAGCTTTAGAATGAACCAAAGATTTTAAGCTTTAGAATGAACCAAAGATTTTAAGCTTTAGAATGAATCAAAGATTTTAAGCTTTAGAATGAACCAAAGATTTTAAGCTTTAGAAAAACCAAAGATTGTAAGCTTTAGAATGAACCAAAGATTTTAAGCTTTAGAATGAACCAAAGATTTTAAGATTTAGAAAAACCAAAGATTTTAAGCTTTAGAATAAACCAAAGATTTCAAGCTTCAGAATAAACCAAGATTTTAAGCTTTAGAATAAACCAAAGATTTTAAGCTTTAGAATAAACCAAAGATTTTAAGCTTTAGAATAAACCAAAGATTTTAAGCTTTAGAATGAACCAAAGATTTTAAGATTTAGAATAAACCAAAGATTTTAAGCTTTAGAATAAACCAAAGATTTTAAGCTTTAGAATGAACCAAAGATTTTAAGATTTAGAATAAACCAAAGATTTCAAGCTTCAGAATAAACCAAAGATTTTAAGCTTTAGAATATTCTATCCCAACATCACCAGCGCTGGTAAACAGACACGATATGGGACATGTACGTACATCCAACTGTTTCTGCATTGCCTCCTCCTGGGCCTTCAGTTTTTCTTTCTGACGTCTGGACCTTTCTTTCTTGAGAATCTCAATCTCTTTTCTGCGCCTCCTCAGCTCGTCACTTAGCTGGCGGATTCTCACTTCGTAGTCGCTGACATCTGAGACCGTTTCTGTCGATTAAAAAGCTGAACATCAACAAATGTGGAAGAAAGGGTAACGGCAAGAACAATCTCTGTGAGATGAAAGTATTCTGGGCAAAACAATCGAGTGTTTGAGACAAAATGATCTTATTTTGTATGGTAGGAAAATGAACTGTTTCTGCATTAGACAAAAAGATCTGATGGTAGAAGAAAATGATCTGTTTACATTATAAAAGAACAACTGTTGGTAAAAAAAAATGATCTGTTTACATTATAAAAGAACAACTGTTGGTAAAAGAAAATGATCTGTTTACATTAGACAAAAAGATCTGTTGGTAGAAGAAAATGATCTGTTTACATTATAAAAAAACAACTGTTGGTAAAAAAAAAAGATCTGTTGTAGAAGAAAATGATCTGTTTACATTATAAAAAACAACTGTTGGTAAAAGAAAATGATCTGTTTACATTATAAAAGAACAACTGTTGGTAAAAAAATGATCCGTTTACATTAGACAAAAAGATCTGTTGGTAGAAGAAAATGATCTGTTTACATTAGACAAAAAGATCTGAGGGTAAAAGAAAATGATCTGTTTACATTAGACAAAAAGATCTGAGGGTAGAAGAAAATGATCTGTTTACATTAGACAAAAAGATCTGAGGGTAAAAGAAAATGATCTGTTTACATTAGACAAAAAGATCTCTTGGTAAAAGAAAATGATCTGTTTATGTACATGTTTTTTATGATTTGCAGATCCTTGCCATCAATGTTTAATTTCTCCAGCATATTGATACCTACCTGTTAGAACTTGGAAATGGATGTTCTCATTACCTGTTTGATCTAGGAAATGGATGTTCTCACTACCTGTTTGATCTAAGAAATGGGTGTTCTCACTACCTGTTTGATCTAGGAAATGGATGTTCTCACTACCTGTTTGATCTAGGAAATGGATGTTCTCATTACCTATTTGATCTAGGAAATGGATGTTTCTCACTACCTGTTTGATCTAGGAAATGGATGTTCTCATTACATGTTTGATCTAAGAAATGGATGTTCTCACTACCTGTTTGATCTAGGAAATGGATGTTCTCACTACCTGTTTGATCTAAGAAATGGGTGTTTCTCACTACCTGTTTGATCTAGGAAATGGATGTTCTCATTACCTGTTTGATCTAGGAAATGGATGTTCTCACTACCTGTTTGATCTTGGAAATGGATGTTCTCACTACCTGTTTGATCTAGGAAATGGATGTTCTCACTACCTGTTTGATCTAGGAAATGGATGTTCTCATTACCTGTTTGATCTAGGAAATGGATGTTCTCACTACCTGTTTGATCTTGGAAATGGATGTTCTCATTACCTGTTTGATCTAGCAAATGGATGTTCTCACTACCTGTTTGATCTTGGAAATGGATGTTCTCATTACCTGTTTGATCTAGGAAATGGATGTTCTCACTACCTGTTTGATATAGGAAATGGATGTTCTCACTACCTGTTTGATCTAGGAAATGGATGTTCTCATTACCTGTTTGATCTAGGAAATGGGTGTTCTCACTACCTGTTTGATCTTGGAAATGGATGTTCTCATTACCTGTTTGATCTAGGAAATGGATGTTCTCATTACCTGTTTGATCTAGGAAATGGATGTTCTCACTACCTGTTTGATCTGGAAAATGGGTGTTCTCACTACCTGTTTGATCTAGAAAATGGGTGTTCTCACTACCTGTTTGATCTAGGAAATGGATGTTCTCACTACCTGTTTGATCTAGGAAATGGATGTTCTCATTACCTGTTTGATCTAGGAAATGGGTGTTCTCACTACCTGTTTGATCTAGGAAATGGATGTTCTCACTACCTGTTTGGGTGTCGGTTAGCGCAATCGATAGGCGGTTGGCTTACCACGGCAACAGCCGGGGTTCGTACCCTGGCGAGGACACCTGGGTTTTACTAATTCCCTAAAAATTAGTACCTCTGAAGTCGGAGTAAATCTGCCTACATGGCGAGGGGCATCCTGTAATGGGATAAAACAGACTTTACACGCAAAATTCAGTCCCACAAAATTGAGTGGGTGGGACTTCGTCAGAGGTCAAAGCTGACGAAAGCGAACGAACGAACGAACTACCTGTTTGATCTAGGAAATGGATGTTCTCACTACCTGTTTGATCTAGGAAATGGATGTTCTCACTACCTGTTTGATCTAGGAAATGGGTGTTCTAACTACCTGTTTGATCTAGGAAATGGGTGTTCTCACTATCTGTTTGATCTAGGAAATGGATGTTCTCACTACCTGTTTGATCTAAGAAATGGATGTTCTCACTACCTGTTTGATCTAAGAAATGGATGTTCTCACTACCTGTTTGATCTAGGAAATGGATGTTCTCACTACCTGTTTGATCTAGGAAATGGTGTTCTCACTACCTGTTTGATCTAAGAAATGGGTGTTCTCACTACCTGTTTGATCTAGGAAATGGGTGTTCTCACTACCTGTTTGATCTAAGAAATGGGTGTTCTCACTACCTCTTTGATCTAGAAAATGGATGTTTTCACTACCTGTTTGATATAGGAAATGGATGTTCTCACTACCTGTTTGATCTAAGAAATGGATGTTCTCACTACCTGTTTGATCTAGGAAATGGATGTTCTCATTCCCTGTTTGATCTAGGAAATGGGTGTTCTCACTACCTGTTTGATCTTGGAAATGGATGTTCTCATTACCTGTTTGATCTAGGAAATGGATGTTCTCATTACCTGTTTGATCTAGGAAATGGATGTTCTCACTACCTGTTTGATCTGGAAAATGGGTGTTCTCACTACCTGTTTGATCTAGAAAATGGGTGTTCTCACTACCTGTTTGATCTAGGAAATGGATGTTCTCACTACCTGTTTGATCTAGGAAATGGATGTTCTCATTACCTGTTTGATCTAGGAAATGGGTGTTCTCACTACCTGTTTGATCTAGGAAATGGATGTTCTCACTACCTGTTTGATCTAGGAAATGGATGTTCTCACTACCTGTTTGATCTAGGAAATGGATGTTCTCACTACCTGTTTGATCTAGGAAATGGATGTTCTCACTACCTGCTTGATCTAGGAAATGGATGTTCTCACTACCTGCTTGATCTAGGAAATGGATGTTCTCACTACCTGTTTGATCTAGGAAATGGATGTTCTCACTACCTGTTTGATCTAGGAAATGGATGTTCTCACTACCTGTTTGATCTAGGAAATGGATGTTCTCACTACCTGTTTGATCTAGGAAATGGATGTTCTCACTACCTGTTTGATCTAGGAAATGGATGTTCTCACTACCTGTTTGATCTAGGAAATGGATGTTCTCACTACCTGTTTGATCTAGGAAATGGATGTTCTCACTACCGGTTTGATCTAGAAAATGGGTGGTTTCATTAGATCTAATACATGGCAAACTCCAGCATTCACATTATCTGTGTGAGAAATACAAACTCCAGCATTCACATTACCTGTGTGAGATATTGAGTCCTCCGACTCACTCTCTGACCCAGTTCTGTGAGACCAGGGTGTAGGCAGTAGAAGACGACCCACTGGGGATTTCTTATGACTGGCCTGAGTTGAGGATCCTTCAGGCTCGAATGTGTCCATGTACTCATCGTTCGCAGAACTGTTTATCAGTGTATCATCGCTGCTGTCAACAGTCTAAAGACAGCAACAAAACAGAACAGAGTTAGCTTTCAAACAGTTTCTAAAAACAGCAACAGAACAGAGTTAGCTTTCAACAGTTTCTAAAGACAGCAATAAAACAGAACAGAGTTAGCTTTCAAACAGTTTCTAAAAACAGCAACAGAACACAGTTAGCTTCCAAACAGTTTCTAAAGACAGCAATAAAACAAAACAGAGTTAGCTTTCAAACAGTTTCTAAAAACAGCAACAGAACACAGTTAGCTTTCAACAGTTTCTAAAGACAGCAATAAAACAGAACAGAGTTAGCTTTCAAACAGTTTCTAAAAACAGCAACAGAACACAGTTAGCTTTCAAACAGTTTCTAAAAACAGCAACAGAACACAGTTAGCTTTCAACAGTTTCTAAAGACAGCAATAAAACAGAACAGAGTTAGCTTTCAAACAGTTTCTAAAAACAGCAACAGAACACAGTTAGCTTTCACAGTTTCTAAAGACAGCAATAAAACAGAACAGAGTTAGCTTTCAAACAGTTTCTAAAAACAGCAACAGAACAGAGTTAGCTTCCAAACAGTTTCTAAAGACAGCAATAAAATAGAACAGAGTTAGCTTTCAACAGTTTCTAAAAACAGCAACAGAACAAAGTTAGCTTTCAACAGTTTCTAAAAACAGCAACACAACAGAATAGAGTTCAAGTTTTTAAAAACATAAAGACAGAACAAAATCAAGATAATTCTAAAAAAAAGAAAAGAAAAGATAATTATAGAAGCACAAGATAATCAAACTATTGTACCAAATGTACAAGAGAGCAAATGATAATGAAGTCAGCTCTACTAAAAGTACATTAAAGTAACAGAGGTTCATACTCTAGAACAATTTTGTGACACCACAGATGGGGTCTTCCCAAATCTGCTATGTCCCATCCCAGCTACCAACAAAGTCTTCATCCTGATCGTTGATACTGTAACAGTGAACGTATCGCGTTCTGATAAAAGGTGTGCAGCCCATACAGCACACTTTTGAGTCGCTGTAATGGTCGGTGCAGGCATCATGATCTTCATCTTCTTCTACCTTTTTAGCTCCCTGTGGAGCATAGGTCTTCAACAAGCACTTTCAGCTCCCTGTGGAGCATAGGTCTTCAACAAACACTTTCAGCTCCCTGTGGAGCGTAGGTCTTCAACAAGCACTTTCAGCTCCCTGTGGAGCGTAGATCTTCAACAAACACTTTCAGCTCCCTGTGGAGCGTAGGTCTTCAACAAGCACTTTCAGCTCCCTGTGGAGCATAGGTCTTCAACAAACACTTTCAGCTCCCTGTGGAGCATAGGTCTGCAACAAACATTTCAGCTCCCTGTGGTGTGGAGCATAGGTCTGCAACAAACACTTTCAGCTCCCTGTGGAGCATAGGTCTTCAACAAACACTTTCCAAGTCATTCTGTTTTTTGCCATTCTTTTAAGATCATTCCATGTCTTCCCCATCATCTTCATCTCTGCTTCTATCTGTCTTCTCCAAGAATTCCTTGGTCTTCCTCTTTGTCTTTTCCCCTGGGGATTCCAAAAAGGGCCTGTTATGTACGGCTTTCTCTGGCTTGCGTCATACGTCTCTTAGACAGAGAGCCCTTCTCTTTCCTGGATGGCGGATTTACTTTTTTCTTTCTTTGACTTGTCCATGTTTGTGAAGTTCTTTCGGCTTACTTTTTTACAGCATGTGATAGCCAGTCCCATGCCCAACCCTCCTTTCTCGCCTCTTACGAACATGCCTGGTAGGGTACAGCGCCGCTATTCTTTACTCCCCTTTCAGGCCCCAGCAGCGCAGGGGTGATGATCTTCATGCACCTCCATGAATCTATGTGGTATTTGTGGTTAGTGAGAGTGCCCCAAGAATTACTGTCCCAAACAAATAAAGTTAGGACTTCACTTTGGCAGAACACTCGATCCGACCACAAAGTGGTGAATTTGCAGCCAAATGCAGATCAAAGCCAGGGCTAGATACTATTGCACATCAATCAATGGTCAGTAGCCTGCTGCACAAATCTCCACACACTGGCACCAAAAACAACAAAGTGTTCATCCTGACTGTTGATACTGTAACAGTGAATGTATCATGTTCTGAAAAAAAAAGTATGCAGCCCATGCGGCACACTTGTGGATCACTGTAACGGTCGGTGCGGACAACACGATCTTCATGCACCTCCGTGAATCTATGTGGTTATTGAGTTATTTGCGGGTCATCATCATTGCATTCCGAACATGTCCATAGGTGCTCAGATCCCCTCCTCAGCAATTCCCTCAGTGTCCAGCGACTGACGACTCCAGTTCTATGTTGGTTAATAAGTCTTCTTACACGGCCACTAAGTTTCTCGTTTCTGGCTGTGCCCATCTTAACTCCCATCTCCATCATCCGAAGAAGTGACGTGGATCTGTGTATGTCGAAGTCCTGTGCTCTTCCCACATCTCAGAGGGCATTGATGATGTCCGCCCGATCCATTGGTTGCCCGTCCTCAACGACAGCGCAGCTAACCAACCTGTCCGCCCTTTCATTTCCCCGTACTCCCGCATGTCCAGGGACATAGACACATATGGGTATATACTCGCGTATATACATTTGCACATATGGGTATATACTCGCGTGCTAAGACGCCGGTTCAAGTCTCGTACTTTACCTTTACCTTTAGACAAAGGTGACCTTACGTATTTTGGATTTCTGCAACGACTCTACCCATTGCATGCGTACAGGGCCCGCCTCCACTTTTTTTATCATGCTCATCGAATCACTCAGTATATCTATGTGGTATTTGTGGTTAGCGAGAGTGCTCCATGAATCACTGTCCCAAGCAAATAAAGTCAGGACTTCACTTTGGTGAAACACTCAATCACTTAGGAGTGACTGGGAGCAATAATTAGGACAATATGGGGGGGGGGGGGGGGGTGGTGGTGTTTGCCCACAGCAACTGTTGAATTCCAAGAATTTGTATTTTGATTCATAATTTCTACAAAGATGTCATAATATAGGGTTCAATAAAATCACCTGTTTGTCTCCTGTCATTCCAGTTAGAATCTCCTCAGGAATTGAACCCTCACTTCCGCTTGTCTTTGGAGATGTGCCGTTATTCTTCCCTTCCGATCGTTCTTTCTTCTTGACTTCTGATGGGGACATTTCTTTACTTATCACCTCTGAGGGTGACTTCCCTTTATCCTTCATCACTAAAGTTGATTTCAATTTGTTCTTCGCGTCAGTGACGGAGTTTGAGATGGTGTTGATGGTGGTGTCCGTTTTGCTTCCGCTGATCTGTGTGGAAATGGCCTCTGAGATGGATGTCTTCAAGATGAGGGATGTTGCTTCTGCTGCGGCTGGTGGTCCATCCATCTCATCGTGCATGGATGATAGCATGACATTGGATACGACATGAGAATCATCCTTTCTAGAAGCACTGACTGGCTTGGGTGCTGCAAAAAAAAAAAGAAACAGGTTGTTATCACAACTGCTGATAAAGACACTCATACGATACTCAACACTTTGCAAGCTCTCGCTCCTGTTTCACAGACTGTTATCACAACTGCTGATAAAAACACTCATATGATTCTCAACACTTTGCAAGCTCTCGCTCCTGTTTCACAGACTGTTATCACAACTGCTGATAAAAACACCCATATGATACTCAACACTTTGCAAGCTCTCGCTCCTGTTTCACAGACTGTTATCACAACTGCTGATAAAAACACTCATATGATTCTCAACACTTTGCAAGCTCTCACTCCTGTTTCACAGACTGTTATCACAACTGCTGATAAAAACACCCATATGATACTCAACACTTTGCAAGCTCTCGCTCCTGTTTCACAGACTGTTATCACAACTGCTGATAAAAACACTCATATGATTCTCAACACTTTGCAAGCTCTCGCTCCTGTTTCACAGACTGTTATCACAATTGCTGATAAAAACACTCATATGATTCTCAACACTTTGCAAGCTCTCGCTCCTGTTTCACAGACTGTTATCACAACTGCTGATAAAAACACTCATATGATTCTCAACACTTTGCAAGCTCTCGCTCCTGTTTCACAGACTGTTATCACAACTGCTGATAAAAACACTCATATGATTCTCAACACTTTGCAAGCTCTCGCTCCTGTTTCACAGACTGTTATCACAACTGCTGATAAAAACACTCATATGATACTCAACACTTTGCAAGCTCTCGCTCCTGTTTCACATCCTCTTGCACTTCACAGCATCAAGAAGAAATGGAATATCTGTTTCTTGCCATTCTTTTCAGATCATTCCATGTCTTCCCAAGAATTCTTCGGTCTTCCTCTTTGTCTTTTCCCCCTGGGGATTCCAAAAAAGGACCTGTTGTGTAATACTCTCAGTTGGCTTCCACAGTGTGTGTCCTATCCAGTGCCTTCATCTTCGCTGTATCTCTTTATCCACTGGTATTTGACTGATACATTTCTATGTTAGTGATTTTGTCCTGCCATTTCCATCCTTTTATTCTGCGTAAGCATATATCAATGAAAGTCTGTATCTTCATGATTGTCCATTTTGTTGTTCATGTTTCACAGCCATATAATAGGACTGACTTAACATTGGAGTTGAAAATTTTTATTTTTGTATTTAACCTAATTTCTTTGACTTCCATATGCTTCCCAGTGCAACAAAAGCTTCTCTTGCTTAGTGTTGGCGCCTACTGATATAATATTACAGTCCCTCTAAGATGGCCCCACAATTTTGGGGTCTACTGATATAGACGACATAGTATTGCAGTATCACTAGACAATACAAGCTCCAACTTTCCCCAGAGAAACCTGGGAATTAAATAAAACCATTGCATCCCACCCCTTTCACCATCTTTATGGGTGCAAGACACATAACACTCCTCACTGACGTGACATTTGAATAAAGAGCACATACCTCACTGACGTGACATTAGAATAAAGAGCACATACCTCACTGATGTGGCATTAGAAGACAGAGCACATACCTCACTGATGTTGCATTAGAAGACAGCCCATACCTCACTGATGTTGCATTAGAAGACAGAGCACATATCTCACTGATGTGATGTTAGAAGACAGAGAACATACCTCACTGATGTGACATTAGAAGACAGCACATACCTCACTGATGTGACATTAGAAGACAGAGAACATACCTCACTGATGTTGCATTAGAAGACAGAGAACATACCTCACTGATGTTGCATTAGAAGACAGAGCACATACCTCACTGATGTGGCATTAGAAGACAGCACATACCTCACTGATGTGACATTAGAAGACAGAGAACATACCTCACTGATGTTGCATTAGAAGACAGAGCACATACCTCACTGATGTGACATTAGAAGACAGCACATACCTCACTGATGTGACATTAGAAGACAGAGAACATACCTCACTGATGTTGCATTAGAAGACAGAGCACATACCTCACTGATGTGGCATTAGAAGATAGAGCACATACCTCACTGATGTTACATTAGAAGACAGAGAACATACCTCACTGATGTGACATTAGAAGACAGAGCACATACCTCACTGATGTGACATTAGAAGACAGAGCACATACCTCACTGATGTTGCATTAAAAGACAGAGCACATACCTCACTGATGTGGCATTAAAAGACAGAGCACATACCTCACTGATGTGACATTAGAAGACAGAGCACATACCTCACTGATGTTACATTAGAAGACAGAGCACATATCTCACTGATGTTACATTAGAAGACAGAGCACATACCTCACTGATGTGGCATTAGAAGACAGAGCACATACCTCACTGATGTTGCATTAGAAGACAGAGCACATACCTCACTGATGTGGCATTAGAAGACAGAGCACATACCTCACTGATGTTGCATTAGAAGACAGAGCACATACCTCACTGATGTTACATTAGAAGACAGAGCACATACCTCACTGATGTGGCATTAGAAGACAGACCACATACCTCACTGATGTGACATTAGAAGACAGAGAACATACCTCACTGATGTGACATTAGAAGACAGCACATACCTCACTGATGTGGCATTAGAAGACAGAGAACATACCTCACTGATGTGACATTAGAAGACAGAGAACATACCTCACTGATGTGACATTAGAAGACAGAGAACATACCTCACTGATGTGGCATTAGAAGACAGAACATACCTCACTGATGTGGCATTAGAAGACAGAGCCCATACCTCACTGATGTTACATTAGAAGACAGAGAACATACCTCACTGAAATGATATTAGAAGACAGAGAGAAACATAGGGATTCTTATGCTAAAAAAATATACATAAATAAATAACGTATACTGACAGATTTACGATAAGGAAGGATACCATGAGTCAGGACCACGTATCCCGATCGTCTGTTGTACTAGCAAAAACCATTCTGAAAGGAACTGTGAAAGGGACATGATGGACAGATTGGTAGAGAAAGCGATGGGAAGATAACATAAACATAGTCCCAAAGAATGACTGAACATAGAGAGAAATAGTTATGGGAAGATGATGGTTGATGAAGTCTCTAGTTATGCACTAAAGATCCCCATACTCCCAGGATTATGGGAAAATGATGGTTGATGAAGTCTCTAGTTATGCACTAAAGATCCCCATACCCCCAGGATTATGGGAAGATGATGGTTGATGAAGTCTGTCAGTGATGCACCAAAGATCCCTATACCCCCCAAGATTATGGGAAGATGATAGTCGATGAAGTCTCTAGTGATGCACCAAAGATCCCCATACTCCCAAGATTATGGGAAGATGACGGTTGATGAAGTCTCTCAGTTGTGCCCCAACGACACCCCACCTACCTCAAGGTTATGGAAATAAGATGGACACAGGTCAGGACTATCTTTACTGTATATATCATGTATTATAGAGCATATGATATTTACCTTTCTTAGCCACCACTTCATCCTTCTTTTTCTCCTTTTTAGTCTTTCCTTCCCATGCCTCTATTGCTTTCTTCTCCAGTTTGAAAACCCTCTCCTCCTCTGCATCTAATCTCTTCTTCCACTCCAAAAGTTCTTTGGCCTGCCTCTGTCTTTCATGGAGTTTTTGCTCTCTGGCTGTCATGTATCTGGAAAAATAACATGGAGATCAACACTGACAACATAGATTCTCTCACAAATAAGTTATTTTTCTTGCAGACATAACATTGACAACATACATTCTCTCAAAAATAAGTCATTATTTTTACAGACATCAACACTTACAACATAGATTCTCTCACAAATAAGTTATTTTTCTTGCAGACATAACATTGACAACATACATTCTCTCAAAAATAAGTCATTATTTTTACATCAACACTTACAACATACATGCTCTCACAAATAAGTCATTATTTTTACAGACATCAACACTTACAACATAGATTCTCTCACAAATAAATTATCATTCTTACAGACATCAACACTTACAACATAGATTCTCTCACAAATAAATTATCATTCTTACAGACATCAACACTTACAACATAGATTCTCTCACAAATAAATTATCATTCTTACAGACATCAACACTTACAACATAGATTCTCTCACAAATAAATTATCATTCTTACAGACATCAACACTTACAACATAGATTCTCTCACAAATAAATTATCATTCTTACAGACATCAACACTTACAACATAGATTCTCTCACAAATAAATTATCATTCTTACAGACATCAACACTTACAACATAGATTCTCTCACAAATAAATTATCATTCTTACAGACATCAACACTATCTATCTATCGACCTTTTGAGCCATAGCCGGCCTACAGGGCGTAGAATAAATACTCCTTCTCTTATCTGAATTTTTATTCTAGCAGTTTTCAATTATTTTAAAGATATTTTATCAAATCGCCATTTGTCTCTGTTCTGAGTAAGCAGCTCTATCTCATTGAGGGAGCCGATTCCTGCTGCTCTTGCCTCTCTCATCAATGTTCTTCTAAATGTCTCTCTGGGTCTTCCTCCTTTCCTCTTACCTGTTGTTTCCCACATGAGGGCTTGCTTTGCTATCATCACAGACATCAACATTTATAACAGATTCTCTCACAAATAAGTTATTATTCTTACAGACATCAACACTTACAACATAGATTCTCTCACAAATAAGTTATTATTCTTACAGACATCAACACTTACAACATAGATTCTCTCACAAATAAGTTATTATTCTTACAGACATCAACACTTACAACATAGATTCTCTCACAAATAAGTTATTATTCTTACAGACATCAACACATACATCATAGATTCTCTCACAAATAAATTATTATTCTTACAGACATCAACACATACATCATAGATTCTCTCACAAATAAGTTATTATTCTTACAGACATCAACACATACATCATAGATTCTCTCACAAATAAGTTATTATTCTTACAGACATCAACACATACATCATAGATTCTCTCACAAATAAGTTATTATTCTTACAGACATCAACACATACATCATAGATTCTCTCACAAATAAGTAACAATACAAGTGTCGTCCCTCTCTGGGTAGTACGATCCAATGTCTAGCCCTCTCTGGGTAGTACGATACAATGTCTATAGCCCTCTCTGAGTAGTACGATCCAATGTCTATAGCCCTCTCTGGATAGTGAGATCCAATGTCTAGTCCTCTCTGGGTAATGAGAACCAATGTCTAGCCCTCTCTGGGAAATGAGACCCAATGTCTAACCCTCTCTGGGTAATGAGATCCAATGTCTAACCCTCTCTGGGAAATGAGACCCAATGTCTAACCCTCTCTGGGTAATGAGATCCAATGTCTAACCCTCTCTGGGAAATGAGACCCAATGTCTAACCCTCTCTGGGAAATGAGACCCAATGTCTAACCCTCTCTGGGTAATGAGATCCAATGTCTAGCCCTCTCTGGGTAATGAGTGTTTGTTTTGCAACAAAATTCTACTCACTTTTCATCCAGCCTCAGTTTTTGCTGTTTCTGCATGTTAGAGCTAGCCCTCTTGTGATGCCTGCTGGGAGATGTGTCTCGGTAAACCTCAGAGTCGGACTTTGAATCCTTCATCTCCTCACTCACATCCGACGCCTTGTCCATCTGAAACATTTGTTGATTTATTTGATAAGAACAGACAAAAAGGTGTCTGATTTTTATGAGAAAACAGGCCAAACACAGAATGAATGGAAGAAAACAATGTGTAAAATTGTTAGTGTGGTATGAATGGTACCACAAATGACCTAAAGAGAGCTAATTTCCAATATTAGGAAGAAACAATCGTAATTTTTAAATTAATTTAAATTTAATTTTTGTGGCCATGAAGAGAACAGCTGGAATATATTGTAACAACTGGGAAAATTGAGGGACGAAGAGATAGATGGAAGCAAAGAGAAAACATACCAGAAAGCTTAGGAGAATGGCTTGGCAGAAGGTCAACGACAGAAATGATAAATAGCTGCCAAGATCGAAAGTTGTGGAGAGACATGATCAACTACGCCAGCAGGCCCGGTACTTGATGATGATTGGCCTAAAGCAGAATAGCTAAGGCCAAAATAGCATTTCAGAAAATGAAAAACATCTAATGCAACAAGGCTATGTCAATAGAAGTGAGAAAGAGAGTTCATCTGTGCTATATAGAGCTAATTCTGACCTATGGAAGTGAATCATGGACAGTAGACAAACAAATGAAAAGACGATTAGAGGCCATAGAGATGGTATTTTTCAGAATGAAAGTTCCCTTGACAGCTAAAAAGACCAAGAAGGAAATTCTCAAAGAGGCCAACACAAAAAGAGAGCTCCTAAAAACATCAGAAAGAAACAACATTTTTCGGGCACATAATGAGAAGAGGAAAGTTGGAATACTTGGTTACATCATCATCATTGAGTGCCGTCTCCGCAACGAAGGTTGGCTACCATGGAGCGCCATTTTGCTCTATCTCTTGCTTTGATGGTGCAGGTTGTCATCGGTTGATTTGTCCATCTTTTGATGTTACTCGTCCATGTTAATCTTGGTCTGCCTCTGCCTCTTTTACCTTGTATTTTCCCCTCCAGGATCACTTTCAGTAGGCTGTTGTGTCTTTTAACATGGCCTAAGAATCGCATTTGTCTTGTTCTAATTGTGTTCAGAAGTTCTCTTTTCATTTTTAGTTGTTTTAAGACTTTGTCATTTGTTTTCTTTTCCTTCCATCCAATTCTACCTATTCTTCTATATATCCACATTTCAAAGGCTTCAATTCTCTGTTCTGTTTTCTTGTCTAATGTCCATGTTTCAGCACCATATAGGAATATTGAGAAGATGTAACATTTTGCTATTCTTAGTTTTAGCTCTGGTGTTATTTGTTTTGATGTTAGTATGTCCTTCATGACATTAAAATTACTTTTTGCCATTCCTATTCTTTTGTTTATTTCAGTTGTACATTTTCCATCACTGGTTATAGTATGTCCAAGGTAGTTATAGTTCTGAACTGTCTCAAGGTCTATTCCTTCAATTTTGATATCCACTTGTGGGTTTTGAGTATTTTCTTTGTTTATGATCATAGTTTTAGTCTTTTTGATATTCATATCTAGTCCATATTTTTTGCTTGTCGTGTTTATTTCATTAAGTAATTGTTGTAGGTCTTTAGGATTTTCTGCTAGTAGTACAGTATCGTCAGCATATCTTAGGTTATTGATTATCTTTCCATTAATTTGTAGGCCTGGCATCTCTATGATGTTTTTAAAGATTTGCTCAGTGTATAGATTGGTTACAACTGGCAAAATAAAAGGAAAGAGAGATCACGGATGACAAAGCGAGAAAATAATAGATATCTTGATATCATGGCATGGAAAAAAGTCAACAACAGAACTGATACGATACACGGTGGATAGAAGATTGTGGCCGGACATGATCACCTACACCAACTGGTATGACACATGATGATGATTAATGGCCTACTTGGAGTGAGGATGGCTGAATTGATAACTTTTCATACTGCAAACAACGCAGGACTGAATTGTTTGATGTCATTTTCTGGGCTGTTCTCTTCTCTACCTTTCCAAGAACTATGCCCTCCATATGACATCAAACATGGCTGAAATGTGTACTTTTTCTTGCCTTAATTCTAGATTACAACCCCTACACATTGAGCCACATTTTTACGACACTTTTGTCAAAATTATGAACACTAATTATTACATTAACACAAGAAAAGATAGAATATAAAATGAAACCATAAGAAAAATGGTAGGAATAAAACCCTGCCAAGAATATATAGAACAACAACAACTTAAATGGTTTGACCACCTGGTCAGAATGAATCCTCACCAATCACCATCAAGGGCGTTCTTCTCGAGAATGCATGGAAAAAGATCAAGAGGAAGACCTAGAAGAAGATGGATAGATGCAGTGACAGAGACATGTAACAACAAAGGAATTCAGACAGTTCGAGCAGCTCAAGAACGACAAATGATGTAAGGTCACCTATGTCTATGTCCCTGGACGTGCGGGTGTACGAGGAAATGAAAGAGCGGACAGGTTGGCTGTCATTGACGATGGTCAACCAATGAATCGAGTGGACATCATCAGTGCCCTCTGAGGTGTGGAAAGAGCACAGGACTTCGACAACCACAAATCCACGTCACTTTCAGATGAAAGAGATGGGAGTTAAGATGGGCACAACCAGAAAAGAGAAACTTAGTGGACGTGTAAGAAGACTTATCAACCAACACAGAACTGGAATCATCAGTCGCTGGACACTGCGGAACTTGCTGAGGATGGGACCTGGGCACCTATGGACATGTTCGGTGTGTAGTGATGATGACCCACAAATAACTCAATATCATCTTCAATGAGGAAATGTTCGGAGTGTAGTGATGATGACCCACAAATAACTCAATATCATCTTCAATGAGGAAATGTTCGGTGTGTAGTGATGATGACCCACAAATAACTCAATATCATCTTCAATGAGGAAATGTTCGGTGTGTAGTGATGATGACCCACAAATAACTCAATATCATCTTCAATGAGGACATGTTGGAGTGTAGTGATGATGACCCACAAATAACTCAATATCAACTTCAATGAGGACATGTTGGAGTGTAGTGATGATGACCCACAAATAACTCAATATCATCTTCAATGAGGACATGTTCTTCTCAACTGTCTCAGATGTCCTAGCCTTACACCTCAAGGGAGCCTCAGTGGATGAGTGGTTAGTGTGCTTGTCTCCTGATCAAAAGGGTCAGAGTTCGATTCCCAGAAGTAGCAGATTTTGTTTTTCAGACCGACAAAGCTCACCAAGTCTCTAAAAATCTAAATCTCTAAAAGTCACACAAGGCTCACCCAGTCTCTAAAAATCTAAATCTCTAAAAGTCACACAAGGCTCACCCAGTCTCTAAAAATCTAAATCTCTAAAAGTCACACAAAGCTCACCCAGTCTCTAAAAATCTAAATCTCTAAAGTCACACAAAGCTCACCTAGTCTCCAAAAATCTAAATCTCTAAAAGTCACACAAAGCTCACCCAGTCTTTAAAAATCTAAATCTCTAAAAGTCACACAAGGCTCACCCAGTCTCTAAAAATCTAAATCTCTAAAAGTCACACAAAGCTCACTCAGTCTCTAAAAATCTAAATCTCTAAAAGTCACACAAAGCTCACCCAGTCTTTAAAATCTAAATCTCTAAAAGTCACACAAAGCTCACCCAGTCTCTAAAAATCTAAATCTCTAAAAGTCACACAAAGCTCACCCAGTCTCTAAAAATGGGTACTAGAGATTTTTCTTGGAAGTAAAGGTGGGCTGGCATATACGGACCATAACACCCAAATATGTACTGCTGACTATGTACAAATATGGTCACTAACTATGTATTTCCCCATACACCTAGCAGGGCAAGGGAGATCACTTTCACCCAATAAGTTATAATTAGAAAGAAACATGTTCAGACTTATCATCATCATCAAGTGCCTTCTCTGCAACGAAGGTTGGCTACCATGGAGCGCCATTCTGCTCTGTCTCTTGCTTTGATGGTGCAGGTTGTCATAGGCTGATTTGTCCATCTTTTGATGTTACTCGTCCATGTTAGTCTTGGTCTGCCTCTTTTACCTTATATTTTCCCCTCCAGGATTACTTTTAGTAGGCTGGTGTGTCTTTTAACATGGCCCAAAAATCGCATTTGTCTTGTTTGAATTGTGCTTAGTAGTTCTCTTTTCATTTTTAGTTGTTTTAAGACTTCATCATTTGTTTTCTTTTCCTTCCATCCAATTCTACCTATTCTTCTATATATCCACATTTCAAAGGCTTTAATTCTCTGTTCTGATTTCTTGTCTAAGGTCCATGTTTCTGCACCATATAGGAATATTGAGAAGATGTAACATTTTGCTATTCTTAGTTTTAGCCCTGGCGTTATTTGTTTTGATGTTAGTATGGTCTTCATGGCATTAGAATTACCTTTTGCCATTCCTATTCTTTTGTTTATTTCAGTTGTACATTTTCCATCACTGGTTATAGTATATGTCCAGACTAACAACAACTTATAAAATGGTTGGTGTTTTGCTGAAGGTATTTTGTTCTCATTAGAACTTCTAAAGTAACGGTCAATCTCTTCTTAAGCTCTACCGAGAGGCCACTGTTGCTAGTGATGAGTGACCGCGGGTATTTGAATGTCCAAAGAGATGTTGGAAACAACATTGGAAACAATACTGGAAACAATACTGGAGACAATAATGGAAACAATACTGGAAACAACATTGGAAACAATACTGGAGACAATAAAGGAAACAATACTGGAAACAACATTGGAAACAATACTGGAGACAATACTGGAGACAATAATGGAAACAACATTGGAAACAATACTGGAAAGAACATTGGAAACAATACTGGAAAGAATACTGGAAACAACATTGGAAACAGTACTGGAAACAACATTGGAAGCAATACTGGAAACAATTATAGAAATAATTATAGAAATAATTTTGAAAACAAAGATGAAAATAATGATAGAAACAATAATTGAAACAACACTGGGAACAATTATAGAAGCAACACTGGAAACAATGTTGAAAACAATCAAGGCAACAACACTGGAAACAATACCTGAAACAATACCTGAAACAGCACTGGAAAAAATACCTGTAAAAGCATTGGAAACAAACAACACTGGAAACAATATTGAATAGAACACCAGAAACAACATTGCAAGCAACACTTGAAATAACATTGGAAACAATACCAGAAACAATCCTTAAAACAACATTGAAGAAAAAAAACACTAGAAACAACATTGTAAGCAATGCTTGAAATAATATTGGAAACAATACTGGAAACAACCCTGGAATCAACATTGAAAAAAACACTACAAACAACATTGTAAGCAATACTTGAAAAATATGGAAACAATACTGGAAACAATCCTGAAATCAACATTGAAAAAATACTAGAAACAACATTGTAAGCAATACTTGAAATAACATTGGAAACAATACTGGAAACAATACTGAAATCAACATTGAAAAAAAAAAAACACTAGAAACAACATTGAAAAAAAACTAGAAACAACATTGTAAGAAATACTTGAAATAATATTGGAAGCAGTACTTCCAATAAAATAACTGAAAATAATACCAGGAACAACAAAACAGAAAAAAAAAAGTACCTCATCTTCTGTGTGCACATCAGATCTGCGTGTAACCCTTTTCTCTTTTGGTGCCTTCCCTTGCAACTTCTGCAAATTCTGGAAGGAAAGTAGCAAGGTAAGATAACTCTGGCAACTCAATTGTTGCATATAAGGGGGTCATAGTTGGGACTTTATAGAGAGAATCTAGAAATAGATGGTAGTACATGTAGTAGTGATGATGATGAAATAATAAAACATTCTGTGTCATCATCACTGAGTGCCGTCTCCACAATGAAGGTTGGCTACCATGGAGTGCCATTCTACTCTGTCTCTTGCTTTGATGGTGCACATTGTCATAGGTTGACTTGTGCATCTTTTGATGTTACTCGTCCATGTTAGTCTTGGTTTGCCTATGCCTCTTTTACCTTGTATTTTCCCTTCCAATATTACTTTTATTAGGTTGTTGTGTCTTTTAACATGACCCAAAAATTTCATTTGTCTTTTCTGAATTGTGTTTAGTAGTTCTCTTTTCATTTTTAGTTGTTTTAAAACATCATCATTTGTTTTCTTGTCTTTCCATCCAATTCTACCTATTCTTCTATAAATCCACATTTCAAAGGCTTCAATTTTCTGTTCTGTTTTCTTGTCTAATGTCCATGTTTCTGCACAATACAGGAATATTGATAAGATATAACATATTCTGTGTCAGGAGCAGAAAAAGGCAACTGAAGTAACCAATGGTAAAAAATTCAGGGACTGCATTTTGCGGATTTTTATTTTATTGATGTTTCCACAGTTACTTCCACTTAGGGGGGCCTCAGTAGCTTAGTTGAGAAAACCACCGGACTGGGCTACTGACGTTCGGACTACTGATGTTCGGACAACCAGTGTTCAATTCATGCAGGAAGCAGTGTGAGTTGTTTCCTTGTGGTTGGGGAAAAAAATACCCCAGTGGTCGATCCAGCAGCTGGCAGAGATGGGTACCAGGGTAGTGCTCTGAGAAGGTGAGGGATGCCGCCTCACATCATAAGTTTCGATGCTTGAAGCAACACTATCCAGAAGTCTCAGAACATTTCTCCGAGCACATATGAGTGAAAACTCACATGGTAAGACGCCGGTTCAAGTTTCATACTTCACCTTTACCTATAAGTAAAAAAAATAGTAAAGAACCGTGTGACGTATAGGGTATATGGTGTTAGCAACCGTCATTTTTACAGACCTTTGGCACATGATTTTTGAGATAATGTGGTTGGTATTACACTCGTGCTGCATTAATTTTCCAGAGAAATTCCAGTACCCATTTAAGGATGGGTGAACCCAGAAGCCGTCAATCAGGATCGAACCCGACCTCCTGTCCTTTGTAGTCCAGTTCACTAACCACTGAACCATCACAGCTCCCTTCATTTACCTTTACTTCCACTAAAATCATGTGATTCTCTTGTTTTGCCTCTCTTCTGATTTCCTGACCAGATTTTTACAAACAAATCGTGTGTTTTAGATCAATTTAAATTTATTTTCTCGCTACTATTTCAACTAAAAATAAAACATTTGCAAAAAAAACTGTGGTCACAGCATGTTAAACCCCTTGGTAACAATTGTGAAAAGGATAAGGTTAGACTTTCGAAAGTCCAATAAAACATTGGATCTGTTTAAATCATCTTTGACTCCCATAAAGATATCAATTCAATTGAGATACATTTTTTTCCCGTTTGTTCTACCTTTCACCACAGTCATGCAGGTTTGTGCTCCCCGACAAGAACACGCACCTTCTGTGGTGTTATTGAAAAACAGTTGAAAAAAAAAGAGATGGAAAAAGTTGACAAAGTCTTGTCAGTGATGCCTCAATGAATTCAATAATGGCAATAACTGATAATGTTGAAGATCATAATGAGATGGCAATATGACAATAACTGATAATGTTGAAGATCATAATGAGATGGCAATATGACAATAACTGATAATGTTGAAGATCATAATGAGATGGCAATATGACAATAACTGATAATGTTGAAGATCATAATGAGATGGCAATATGACAATAACTGATAATGTTGAAGATCATAATGAGATGGCAATATGACAATAACTGATAATGTTGAAGATCATAATGAGATGGCAATATGACAATAACTGATAATGTTGAAGATCATAATGAGATGGCAATATGACAATAACTGATAATGTTGAAGATCATAATGAGATGGCAATATGACAATAACTGATAATGTTAAAGATCATAATGAGATGGCAATATGACAATAACTGATAATGTTGAAGATGACAATGAGATGGCAATATGACAATTACAGATAATGTTGAAGATCATAATGAGATGGCAATATGACAATAACTGATAATGTTGAAGATCATAATGAGATGGCAATATGACAATAACCGATAATGTTGAAGATGATAAAGAGATGGCAATATGACAATAACTGATAATGTTGAAGATGATAATGAGATGGCAATATGACAATAACTGATAATGTTGAAGATGATAATGAGATGGCAATATGACAATACCAATAATGTTGAAGATGATAATGAGATGGCAATATGACAATAATTGATAATGTTGAAGATGATAATGAGATGGCAATGAGAAAACACTGATAATGTTGAAGATGATAATGAGATGGCAATGAGACAATAACTGATAATGTTGAAGATGTTAATGAGATGACAATGAGACAATAACTGATAATATTGAAGATCATAATGAGATGGCTATGAGACAATAACTGATAATGTTGAAGATGATAATGAGATGGCAATGAGACAATAACTGATAATGTTGAAGATGTTAATGAGATGACAATGAGACAATAACTGATAATGTTGAAGATGCTAATGAGATGACAATGAAACAATAACTGATTATGTTGAAGATGTTAATGAGATGACAATGAAACAATAACTGATTATGTTGAAGATGTTAATGAGATGACAATGAAACAATAATTTATAATGTTGAAGATGATAATGACATTTTAAAAAAAATGCAAATTGAAACCATCAGGTCTACCTGATAAGTGTCCACCTTCATTTTGGCAATCTCTCTATGCTGCTGCAACAACATCTGTCGCTCCCTGCTGGCAATCTTATTTGTCTCTTGCAAACGACGGATCTCAGCCTTCACAATAAAAAGGACAAAACAACATCAAAAAGAAGAAAAACAAGGCAACTAAATCTACAGAGAAACAAGACAAACAATGAGGTTTTAGCCAAGACCTTTTGTCATACACAACATAATGAATACATGAATACTTAACTTTATCAAAGAAATGTTGAGGCCTGCACAAGTCTTCTGCAGGGATATAAGGAATACACACAAACAGAAATTCATATGTTGTTCAGGCAATACACACAAACATAAATTCATATGTTGTTCAGGCAATACACAAACAGAAATTCACCTGTTGCTCAGACAATACACAAACAAAAATTCACCTGTTGCTCAGACAATACACAAACAAAAATTCACCTGTTGCTCTTACAATATACAAAAATTCACCTGTTGCATTGGCAATACACACAAACAGAAAATCACCTGTTGTTCAAATAATACACAAACAAAAATTCACCTGTTGCTCAGACAATACACAAACAAAAATTCATCTGTTGCTCAAATAATATACAAAAATTCACCTGTTGCTCAGACAATACACACCAATTCACCTGTTGCTTTGGCAATACACACAAACAGAAATTCACCTGTTGCTCAGACAATACACACAAACAGAAATTCACCTGTTGCTCAGACAATACACACAAACAGAAATTCACCTGTTGCTCTTGCAGATTTCTCCGTATGGCTCTCTCCCTCTTGTCCAGGTTGGGGAGGCATCGTCCGCAGCCTTGTTGAGTGGCTTCTGCTTCAGTTGCTGCAGCCAGGCCAACTCGGCTTTAGCCTTCTCTTTCAAGGCCTTCTCTCTTAAATTCAGCAAAGCGGCCTGGGGAATAATTTTACTGGCTTGAAGTGGCTATTGCAGGTTGAGTTAGTATTTTTGTGTTCACTCTGATTTATGTCAGATTAGTTCAGTCAACGTCTGGACTACACAACGGACAACTCCATAGTGCTCAGATCACCTCCTCAGTTTAGTTTAGTTAACATATCATCTTCATTACACAACAGACAACACCATAGTGCTCAGATCACCTCCTCAGTTTAGTTTAACATATCATCTTCATTACACAACAGACAACTCTGCAGTACTCAGATCACCTCCTCAGTTTAGTTTACATATCATCTTCATTACACAACAGACAACACCATAGTGCCCAGATCTCCTCCTCAGTTTAGTTTACATATCATCTTCATTACACAACAGACAACACCATAGTGCCCAGATCACCTCCTCAGTTTAGTTAACATATCATCTTCATTACACAACAGACAACACCATAGTGCTCAGATCACCTCCTCAGTTTAGTTTACATATCATCTTCATTACACAACAGACAACACCATAGTGCCCAGATCTCCTCTAACAAGCCGCTATTGTAAAAACGATGTTGTTAATGAAACGTAGACCTGATACGAATCGGCTCCCTCAATGAGATAGAACTGCTTGCACAGAACAGAGACAGATGGCGAGATTTGATAAAATATCTTTAAAAGAAAACTGCTAGAACAAAAAATTCATATAGGAGAAGGTGTATCTTGGTCTACGCCCTATGGGCCGGTTACGGCTCGAAAGGTCAATAGAATAGAAAGAGTATATACATGGCTTCAGGTACTTGTATGTCTCTCATGTTCTAGACAGAAATGAGAGGAATAGAGTTTTTAGAAAAAAAAAAATGAAGAAAATAAAAACCTATCACAGCTCAATGTGTTAACCTTGGTAAAATGATACCAAAATAAGGATATCAAAAGCAAGAGGAGCTTTCGCTGCACTGGGAAACATGGAAGTCCAAAGAAATTAGGTTAAATACAAAAATAAAACTTTTCAACTCCAATGTTAAGCCAGTCCTATAATATGGCTGTGAAACATGGAGAGCAACAAAATTAACAATCATGAAGTTACAGACTTTCATTAATGGATGCTTATGCAGGATAAAAGGATGGAAATGGCAGGACAAAATCACTAACATAGAATTATGGAAATGTACCAGTCAAATACCAGTGGATAAAGAGATACAGCGAAGACGATGGCACTGGATAGGACACACACTGTGGAAGCCAACTAAGAGTATTACACAACAGGCCCTTTTTTGGAATCCCCAGGGGAAAAGACAAAGAGGAAGACCAAAGAATTCTTGGAGAAGACAGATAGAAGCAGAGATGAAGATGATGGAAAAGACATGGAATGATCTTAAAAGAATGGCAAGGAACAGAACGACTTGGAAAGTGTTTGTTGAAGACTTATGCTCCACAAGGAGCTGAAAGTGTTTTGTTGAAGACCTATGCTCCACAGCTAAAAGGTAGAAGAAGAAGAATGAGTATATACAAGGCTTCAGGTACTTGTATGTCTCTCATGTTCTAGACAGAAATGAAAGGAATAGAGTTTTGAGAAAAAAAAAAAATGAAGAAAATAAACACCTACCACAGCTCAAGGTATCTTGCTGTATTTGTGCATATATTTTTAAACCATCTTTGGGAGAACACCCAAAGCATAACGAGAGGGGTGGATACCTCCAATTATCAAGGTGGGATCAAGTCATCATACTTCGCCTACGCACTGGCCACAAAAGAATGAGAAACCACATGTTCACCAAACTCAAAATTGGTACTACCAGCCTATGCCACTGTACAACATGACAACAAAACATGTTCTACAGGATTGCCTCAGTACACAGACCTTAGAAGGACAATGTGGACCACACCCATCTCCCTGGAAGATAAACTATACGGGGCAACCGAATCACTTAGACAGCTGACTTCATGAGAGAGTCTGGAATCCTACTCTGAAAGAGTCATGATCGCAGAAGAAGAAACCATCTACAGGCTTGGCGAATCTAGAAGTCATTTACCCTAGATTATGACCTCTATCCGTGAGTTACATTTTTATGTTACCTTTGTAAACATTACACTAGTCGTTACATTTGGAGATCGGAAAATAGCATTTTCTGTGAACTTTTGCTACATAGCTATGTGTTTACACAAGGAGATACACTGAAATTAGATGTGGTAAACATTTCCCCGACAGGTTAGATTTATGGCCAGAAATGTGACCTCATGGCGCCATGTCTACTGGAGGTGTTACATTGTCTATGTAGAGAGAAGAAGAGTAGGAGGAATTCAAACCCAGGATCTTCTTGTCCAGAGACTGATGTCTTACCTCTAGACCACCAGCCTCCTCCTCCTCCAACATTACTAATAGCCACATCTACATACTTTATGTTTGGTCCTGTATTCCTCAAACATTACTAATAGCCACATCTACATACTTTATGTTTGGTCCTGTATTCCTCCAACATTACTAATAGCCACATCTACATACTTTGTTTGGTCCTGCATTCCTCCAACATTACTAATAGCCACATCTACATGCTTTATGTTTGGTCCTGTATTCCCCCAACATTACTAATAGAAACATCTACATACTTTATGTTTGGTCCTGTATTCCCCCAACATTACTAATAGCCACATCTACATGCTTTATGTTTAGTCAAGTATTCCTCCAACATTACTAATAGCCACATCTACATACTTTATGTTTGGTCCTGTATTCCTCCAACATTACTAATAGCCACATCTACATACTTTATGTTTGGTCCTGTATTCCTCCAACATTACTAATAGCCACATCTACATGCTTTATGTTTGGTCCTGTATTCCCCCAACATTACTAATAGCCACATCTACATAATTTATGTTTGGTCCTGCATTCCTCCAACATTATTAAAAGCCAAATGTACATACCCAACATTTGGTCCTGTATTTCTCCAACATTATTTAAAGCCACATCTACATACCTAACATTTGGTCCTGTATTCCTCCAACATTACTAAGCCACATCTACATAATTTATGTTTGGTCCTGTATTCCTCCAACATTACTAATAGAAACATCTACATACTTTATGTTTGGTCCTGCATTCCTCCAACATTACTAATAGAAACATCTACATGCTTTATGTTTGGTCCTGTATTCCTCCAACATTACTAATAGCCACATCTACATACTTTATGTTTGGTCCTGTATTCCTCCAACATTACTAATAGCCACATCTACATACTTATGTTTGGTCCTGTATTCCTCCAACATTACTAATAGCCACATCTACATGCTTTATGTTTGGTCCTGTATTCCTCCAACATTACTAATAGAAACATCTACATACTTTATGTTGGTCCTGTATTCCTCCAACATTACTAATAGCCACATCTACATAATTTATGTTTGGTCCTGTATTCCTCCAACATTACTAATAGAAACATCTACATGCTTTATGTTTGGTCCTGCATTCCTCCAACATTACTAATAGAAACATCTACATGCTTTATGTTTGGTCCTGCATTCCTCCAACATTACTAATAGCCACATCTACATGCTTTATGTTTGGTCCTGTATTCCTCCAACATTATTAAGAGCCACATCTACATACTTTATGTTTGGTCCTGTACTCCTCCAACATTATTCAAAGCCACATCTACATACCTGATGTTTGGTCCTGTATTCTTCCAACATTATTAAGAGCCACATCTACATACCTAACATTTGGTCCTGTATTCCTCCAACATTATCCAGAGCCACATCTACATACCTGATGTTTGGTCCTGTATTCCTCCAACATTATCAAGAGCCACATCTACATACCTGATGTTTGGTCCTGTACTCCTCCTCTCTCATGATCTGATGGACCATATCTGCTGTGAAGTTGTTGAAGCTGTTGCCTCCAGCAAACAAGGAACTCATATCTCCATAGGACATTGTATGACTGGAAGTTTCTGCAAGTACCAAAAAATAAAAAAGATAATGTATAGCCAAATTCTGCAGAAAAGTTTAATGCTTCAATTTGACAATGTTTGTTTTTCCTGTTTCTTTGTGTATGGCAGCTTTAAATCTCTAGCAACGTCCCGCAGGACTGAATTTGCTCGACTTTTATATCACTTTTGTTTCCAGATTCACACCAGCAGTAATGTGATTGGGAGTAATCTCATCTATCTATCTTTCGTTCGCCTGAAGTATTGTCTATATCTGCAATGTCGTTTCCTGTATAAATTTTACTGTCTTTTGTAATTCTTGCAGTGGCCCATATAGTTTTGTCTGTAGTGTTGTATCTATGGGCCAATGGATTGTCCTCAGTCTACTATATTCAGTGCAGTCTTGAAGTATGTGTTCAGCAGTCAGGGCGCCTGTCCACATGTACAAGTAGTTGAGGTGCCGATCTTGAATTTTGTATACATGTGACTATGGAGTCGATTGTGTCCTGTTCTGAGGCGTATAATGATAACTTGTTCATATCTATTCATATTATGAAAGGCATCCTGATTTGGGGCTTGTGGTCCTCTGATTGATTTGATTATCTGTGGAGCAATCTCAGACTTTGGAGATACTCTAATTTTTGTTATTGCTAAGAGTTTGGACATTTTTGGGTAGATTTTCTTCTAAATTTTTGCCCAGTCAGAGATCATTTTTTGGGTAGATTTTCTTCTAAATTTTTGCCCAGTCAGAGATCATTTTTTGGGTAGATTTTCTTCTAAATTTTTGCCCAGTCAGAGATAATTTTTTGGGTAGATTTTTTTCTAAATTTTTGCCCAGTCAGAGATCATTGTTTGGGTAGATTTTTCTTCTAAATTTTTGCCCAGTCAGAGATCATTTTTTGGGTAGATTTTTCTTCTAAATTTTTGCCCAGTCAGTCTTCCAACTTATTAATATTGATGTCTAGAGGTGTGGCCATCACCGGTACCATACTGGAGCAAGCTGTATGGAGATGTCACCAGCCTTGAGTTGATGAACACTTTCTTCCAACTTATTAATATTGATGTCTAGAGGTGTGGCCATCACCGGGGAAATACTGGGGCAAGCTGTATGGAGATGTTACCAGCCTTGAGTTGATGAACACTTTCTTCCAACTTATTAATATTGATGCCTAGAGGTGTGTGCAGCAGAAAAAAAAAACAAAAAAACTAGAGCATCCACATTTTCTTCTGTTGGCACAAACTGGAACCACATCAAGTAAATATCAACTTTAAAGACGAGAGAATGAAACAAGTTCAAAAAATTTTCTCCCAATCACATTTTTAGAGTTAGAACCAAAATGCCACAATTAGTCCAAGTCTAACAACTGTTGGACACATACAATAAACACAAGGGGCCTGACACATATAACAAACACAAGGGGCCTGACACATATAACAAACACAAGGGGCCTGACACATACAACAAACACAAGGGGCCTGACACATACAACAAACACAAGGGGCCTGACACATACAACAAACACAAGGGGCCTGACATACAACAAACACAAGGGGCCTGACACATACAACAAACACAAGGGGCCTGACACATACAACAAACACAAGGGGCCTGACACATACAACAAAGACAAGGGGCCTGACACATACAACAAACACAAGGGGCCTGACACATACAACAAACACAAGGGGCCTGACACATACAACAAACACAAGGGGCCTGACACATACAACAAACACAAGGGCCTGACACATACAACAAACACAAGGGGCCTGACACATACAACAAACACAAGGGGCCTGACACATACAACAAACACAAGGGACCTGACACATACAACAAACACAAGGGGCCTGACACATACAACAAACACAAGGGGCCTGACACATAAAACAAACACAAGGGGCCTGACACATACAACAAACACAAGGGGCTGACACATACAACAAACACAAGGGGCCTGACACATAAAACAAACACAAGGGGCCTGACACATACAACAAACACAAGGGGCCTGACACATACAACAAACACAAGGGGCCTGACATACCAGTTTGAGCAGCCAAGGGCAGGAACTCCTCACTCTGTCTCCTGACAGCCTTCCGATGAGACTCTGAGGGCAAAACCTCGGAGAAGGACTCGTCAAAGGAAATGCTGTGGGAATCATCCTCTTCCTCCGGAACCTCTTCAGGAATGCTGCCAGTCTGAGAAGCAGCTCTGCTGGAAGTGCTGATGTCATTTCTAAGGTTTTCCTCTGTCTTCACACTCCTGAAACTGTCTTCCCTGTCAAAGACAAAACTGTTTGATTACCTTCAAGTAACTAGGTCCTGCCTGTAAAGAAAAACTATTTGATTGAGTCTGTCTGTCTGTCTTGTTTTGTCTTGTCCTGCATGCCTGTAAAGAAAAACTATTTGATTGAGTCTGTCTGTCTGTCTTGTTTTGTCTTGTCCTGCCTGCCTGTAAAGAAAAACTATTTTATTGAGTTTGTCTATCTTGTTTTGTCTTGTCCTGGCTGTTTGTAAAAAAAAAAAAAACACTATTTGATTGAGTCTGTCTGTCTGTCTAGTTTTGTCTTGTCCTGCATGCCTGTAAAGAAAAACTATTTGATTGAGTCTGTCTTTCTGTCTGTCTTGTATTGTCTTGTTTTGCCTGCCTGTAAAGAAAAACTATTTGATTGAGTCTGTCTGTCTGCCTTGTATTGTTTTGTTTTGTCTTGTCCTGCCTGACTGTAAAGAAAAACTATTTGATTGAGCCTGTCTGTCTTGTATTGTTTTGTTTTGTCTTGTCCTGGCTGCCTGTAAAGATAAATTGTTTGATTGAGTCTGTCTGTCTTTCTGTCTTATCTTGTCTTGTTTTGTCTTGTCCTGCATGTCTGTAAAGAAAAACTATTTGATTGAGTCTGTCTTTCTGTCTGTCTTGTATTGTCTTGTTTTGCCTGCCTGTAAAGAAAAACTATTTGATTGAGTCTGTCTGTCTGCCTTGTATTGTTTTGTTGTCTTGTTCTGCCTGCCTGTAAAGAAAAACTATTTGATTGAGTCTGTCTGTCTTTTCTTGTTTGTTTTGTCTTGTCCTGCCTGCCTGTAAAGATAAATTATTTGATTGAGTCTGTCTGTCTTTAGTCTTGTTTTGTGAGTCTATCTGTCTGTCTTTCTGTCTTGTCTTGTTTTGTTTTGTCTTGTCCTGCCTGCCTGTAAGGATACATTGTTTGATTGAGTCTGTCTGTCTGTCTTGTCTTGTTTTGTCTTGTCCTGCCTGCCTTTAAAGAAAAACTATTTGATTGAGTCTTTCTGTCTTGTCTTGTATTGTTTTGTCTTGTCCTGCCTGCCTGTAAAGAAAAACTATTTGATTGAGTCTGTCTGTCTTTCTGTCTTGTTTTGTTTTGTGAGTCTGCCTGTCTTGTTTTGTTTTGTCTTGTCCTGCCTGCCTGTAAAAAAACACTATTTTATTGAGTTTGTCTATCTTGTTTTGTTTTGTCCTGGCTGCTTGTAAAAAAAAAAACACTATTTGATTGAGTCTGTCTTGTTTTGTTTTGTTTTGTCTTGTCCTGCCTGCCTGTAAAGAAAAACTATTTGATTGAATCTGTCTGTCTTGTCTTGTTTTGTCTTGTCCTGGCTGCTTGAAAAAAAAAAACCTATTTTATTGAGTCTGTCTTGTCTTGTCTGAATGTTGTAAAGTTATTGAGGAAAACTGTTCTAGCAAATTTACAGTAATTTTTATAAAGAAAAAGACAATTTTTAGAAAAAAAAAAGGATGAATTGAATAGGAAAGAGCTGAATGAGGAGGAAGAACTGAAAGAGAAATAACTGAATGAGGAAGATGAATAGAAAGAGAAATAACTGAATGAGGAAGATGAATAGAAAGAGAAATAACTGAATGAGGAAGATGAATAGAAAGAGAAATAACTGAGTAAGGAAGATGAATAGAAAGAGAAATAACTGAGTGAGGAAGATGAATAGAAAGAGAAATAACTGAGTGAGGGAGATGAATAGAAAGAGAAATAACTGAGTAAGGAAGATGAATAGAAAGAGAAATAACTGAGTGAGGAAGATGAATAGAAAGAGAAATAACTGAGTAAGGAAGATGAATAGAAAGAGAAATAACTGAGTGAGGAAGATGAATAGAAAGAGAAATAACTGAGTAAGGAAGATGAATAGAAAGAGAAATAACTGAGTAAGGAAGATGAATAGAAAGAGAAATAACTGAGTGAGGAAGATGAATAGAAAGAGAAATAACTGAGTAAGGAAGATGAATAGAAAGAGAAATAACTGAGTAAGGAAGATGAATAGAAAGAGAAATAACTGAGTAAGGAAGATGAATAGAAAGAGAAATAACTGAGTGAGGAAGATGAATAGAAAGAGAAATAACTGAGTAAGGAAGATGAATAGAAAGAGAAATAACTGAGTAAGGAAGATGAATAGAAAGAGAAATAACTGAGTGAGGAAGATGAATAGAAAGAGAAATAACTGAGTGAGGGAGATGAATAGAAAGAGAAATAACTGAGTAAGGAAGATGAATAGAAAGAGAAATAACTGAGTGAGGAAGATGAATAGAAAGAGAAATAATTGAGTAAGGAAGATGAATAGAAAGAGAAATAACTGAGTGAGGAAGATGAATAGAAAGAGAAATAACTGAGTAAGGAAGATGAATAGAAAGAGAAATAACTGAGTGAGGAAGATGAATAGAAAGAGAAATAACTGAGTAAGGAAGATGAATAGAAAGAGAAATAACTGAGTAAGGAAGATGAATAGAAAGAGAAATAACTGAGTAAGGAAGATGAATAGAAAGAGAAATAACTGAGTGAGGAAGATGAATAGAAAGAGAAATAACTGAGTAAGGAAGATGAATAGAAAGAGAAATAACTGAGTAAGGAAGATGAATAGAAAGAGAAATAACTGAGTAAGGAAGATGAATAGAAAGAGAAATAACTGAGTGAGGAAGATGAATAGAAAGAGAAATAACTGAGTAAGGAAGATGAATAGAAAGAGAAATAACTGAGTAAGGAAGATGAATAGAAAGAGAAATAACTGAGTGAGGAAGATGAATAGAAAGAGAAATAACTGAGTGAGGGAGATGAATAGAAAGAGAAATAACTGAGTAAGGAAAATGAATAGAAAGAGAAATAACTGAGTGAGGAAGATGAATAGAAAGAGAAATAACTGAGTAAGGAAGATGAATAGAAAGAGAAATAACTGAGTGAGGAAGATGAATAGAAAGAGAAATAACTGAGTAAGGAAGATGAATAGAAAGAGAAATAACTGAGTGAGGAAGATGAATAGAAAGAGAAATAACTGAGTGAGGGAGATGAATAGAAAGAAAAATAACTGAGTGAGGGAGATGAATAGAAAGAGAAATAACTGAGTGAGGGAGATGAATAGAAAGAGAAATAACTGAGTAAGGAAGATGAATAGAAAGAGAAATAACTGAGTGAGGGAGATGAATAGAAAGAAAAATAACTGAGTGAGGGAGATGAATAGAAAGAAAAATAACTGAGTGAGGGAGATGAATAGAAAGAGAAATAACTGAGTGAGGGAGATGAATAGAAAGAGAAATAACTGAGTGAGGGAGATGAATAGAAAGAGAAATAACTGAGTGAGGGAGATGAATAGAAAAAGAAATAACTGAGTGAGGAAGATGAATAGAAAGAGAAATAACTGAGTGAGGGAGATGAATAGAAAGAGAAATAACTGAGTGAGGGAGATGAATAGAAAGAGAAATAACAGTGAGGAAGATGAATAGAAAGAGAAATAACTGAGTGAGGAAGATGAATAGAAAGAGAAATAACTGAGTGAGGAAGATGAATAGAAAGAGAAATAACTGAGTGAGGAAGATGAATAGAAAGAGAAATAACTGAATGAGGAAGAATTAATGGAGAAATAACTAAGTGAGGAAGATGAATAGAAAGAGAAATAACTGAGTGAGGAAGATGAATAGAAAGAGAAATAACTGAATGAGGAAGAATTAATGGAGAAATAACTAAGTGAGGAAGATGAATAGAAAGAGAAATAACTGAATGAGGAAGAATTAATGGAGAAATAACTAAGTGAGGAAGATGAATAGAAAGAGAAATAACTGAGTGAGGAAGATGAATAGAAAGAGAAATAACTGAATGAGGAAGATGAAAAGAAAGAGAAATAACAGTGAGGGAGATGAATAGAAAGAGAAATAACAGTGAGGGAGATGAATAGAAAGAGAAATAACTGAGTGAGGGAGATGAATAGAAAGAGAAATAACTGAGTGAGGGAGATGAATAGAAAGAGAAATAACTGAATGAGGAAGATGAATAGAAAGAGAAATAACAGTGAGGGAGATGAATAGAAAGAGAAATAACTGAGTGAGGGAGATGAATAGAAAGAGAAATAACTGAGTGAGGAAGCTGAATAGAAAGAGAAATAACTGAATGAGGAAGAATTAATGGAGAAATAACTAAGTGAGGAAGATGAATAGAAAGAGAAATAACTGAGTGAGGAAGATGAATAGAAAGAGAAATAACTGAATGAGGAAGATGAATAGAAAGAGAAATAACTGAGTGAGGAAGATGAATAGAAAGAGAAATAACTGAGTGAGGGAGATGAATAGAAAGAGAAATAACTGAGTGAGGAAGATGAATAGAAAGAGAAATAACTGAGTGAGGAAGATGAAAAGAAAGAGAAATAACTGAGTGAGGAAGATGAATAGAAAGAGAAATAACTGAATGAGGAAGATGAATAGAAAGAGAAATAACTGAGTGAGGAAGATGAATAGAAAGAGAAATAACTGAGTGAGGGAGATGAATAGAAAGAGAAATAACTGAGTGAGGAAGATGAATAGAAAGAGAAATAACTGAGTGAGGAAGATGAATAGAAAGAGAAATAACTGAATGAGGAAGATGAAAAGAAAGAGAAATAACTGAGTGAGGAAGATGAATAGAAAGAGAAATAACTGAGTGAGGGAGATGAATAGAAAGAGAAATAACTGAGTGAGGAAGATGAATAGAAAGAGAAATAACTGAGTGAGGAAGATGAATAGAAAGAGAAATAACTGAATGAGGAAGATGAAAAGAAAGAGAAATAACTGAGTGAGGAAGATGAATAGAAAGAGAAATAACTGAATGAGGAAGATGAATAGAAAGAGAAATAACTGAGTGAGGAAGATGAATAGAAAGAGAAATAACTGAGTGAGGAAGATGAATAGAAAGAGAAATAACTGAGTGAGGAAGATGAATAGAAAGAGAAATAACTGAGTGAGGAAGATGAATAGAAAGAGAAATAACTGAGTGAGGAAGAATTAATGGAGAAATAACTGAATGAGGAACAACTGAATGAAAAAAATAGAAAGATAAATAATTGAATGAGGAAAACTGAATGAGAAAGAAAAAAGAAAAAGAAATAAAAAAAAACAAAAGACATAGAAACCTTGCAGTTCTTGAATAAGATGATCCAACAGCAGTACTTGGTGACACTGTGGACACAGAAGCAGATATCTCATGTCTGCTCCCTCCCGACTGGCGGTTCTTGTCTTCTGCTGTCCACCCACTAGACTTGGCCGCCGATGTGGAATATGATCTTGTCTCTGGCCGCAGGTTGGCCTCATTATCCAAAAGAAGTGGAGCTGCAAGGAAATGCAAAAGAAAACGGTGTCATTATTTTTAAAAAAGGCTTACTCCAATTATTAAAAAGTAGTAAAGTACCCCGTCACGCCAATTGGCGTGACTTCATGAAGTCTGCCTCTACTTTAATGAAATACTTGATCCAACAGTAGTCTAGATCTAATGGTGAATTTGCAGTAAAACACAGATCACACATTCTATTCAAGGGCAAATCGAGGGAAATCTTGGTACTATTCAACTACAATTAATGGTTATCGCCTACAGCACGAACTTTCATGCGCTGGCGCCAAAACCATGTTGACTTCATGATCAGGTGAATATGACTGGACTACCAATGCCTCCACAAACAAAAATACAAACCAGAAAGGCAAACAAAACTACAAACCAGAAAGGCAAACAAAAATACAAACCAGAAAGGCAAACAAAAATACAAACCAGAAAGGCAAACAAAAATACAAACCAGAAAGAATCACTTCAAAACACACTGCACCAAAAATGCCACCACTCCTAAACCTAATTTAAGTAGGTCATCGTCTTTGCCCACCTCAACAACCGGAAGTATTACATGCTACTTGCTATTATTTAAAGAGGGTAACTGGCTATTTAGGGCAACTGAGAGTATTACACAACAGGCCCTTTTTTGGAATCCCCAGGGAAAAAGACAAAGAGGAAAACCAAAATATTCTTGGAGAAGACAGATAGAACCAGAGATGAAGATGATGGGGAAGTTATGGAATGATCTTAAAAGAATGGCAAAAAACAGAAAGGCTTGGAAAGTGTTTGTTGAAGACCTATGCTCCAGAAGGTAGAAGATTAAGAAGAACTGGCTATTTGGCTATTATAAAAGACGGTGTGGACTCGAAAAAGCTTAGGAGAGACTGAACCATAAAAACACCATCAGACGCCAATGATTACCTGCAGATTTTAGCCTTCCATCTGGCCTTGCTCTCAGAGTGTCAAGGTCCCTTGAAGCATCTGTGGCCTCTCTGTGTGCCTTGTCCTGTAGACCCTGCAGGTGGACGTCATGCTCCAGCTGCCTTGACTGCGTTTGAAACAAGATGACATGAAATGAATGTCTCTGATGTAATTACAAAAAAGGAATTCTTCTTCTTTCCTTCCTCATCTGACTTTCAGCGTCGAAGTAAGTAAAGTACCCCCGTCACGCCAAGTGGCGTATAGGGAAATATGGTGTTAGTGACCCTATATTTTACAGACCTTCAGCACATGATTTTTGGGGTAATGTGGTCTGTATTACGCCCGTGCTGCTTTACTTTCCCAGGAAAAAAATCCGGTACCCATTTAAGGCCGGGTGAACCCAGAAGTCGCCAGTTGGGATCGAACCCTACCCCTTGTCCTTTGTAGTCCAGTTCACTAACCACTGAGCTATCGCGGCTCCTTTTCAGCGACGAGGGGAGATACAATTTGCAGTCTTTTGCTCTTCTGCTGCCATTATGTTTCCTAGTGTTTCTAATATTCCATCAATCCATCTTTTTTGTGGTCGACCCTTGGGTTTGGTGTTCTCACAACATTTGCTGAAAGCTTGTTGTGTTGTGTTTTGATCTTTCTGCCTTGTCACGTGGCCAAACCATTTTATCGGTTGTTTCTTTATATATAATGATGGCGACCAAAATGGCGGTCGTTTTATTTTCGGAGTGTAGTTTATGTGATTAAAGTGATTGAATATAGTGTTTCTAACTGATTATAATTTTCAAAAAGTTGTGTAAAGTTTTCTACCAAGGAGGAGGATAAGACCCGATAAGTAACTTTTAAAATGTAAACAGCTAAAGATTTATAGTTAGATCGTAAAAGATCGCATGTGAGACCTTAGCGATCAAACACGTTGGGGAAACAAAAGCGAGGCTAAACCCCCAACGTGTGCTTTTCTTAAGTTAAGCACTTAACTTATGACTGACCCAGCAGGTCGGTAAGGGATACATGTTTTATGCTCAGAGAAATACAAAAGGAATTATGATATGTAAATAAAGTAAAGGTTTCTTTCATGTCTAGCTAGGCATCTATGGAATATGGTCTTAGTGACCATAATTTTCTATGCCCACGGCACATTGTTGAGTCATGTGACCGATATGCCTGGCTGCCTCTCATCATCATCGTGTGTCATAGAAGTTGGCATAGGTGACCATGTCCTTCCACAATCGTCTATCTACGGTGGATCGTATCAATTTTGTTGTCCATCCCATGACACCAAGCTATCTAGTACTTTCTCTCTATGTCTTTGTCATCCGCAATCTTTCTTTCCATGTATTTTGCCAATTGTAACCAAATATTCCAACTTTCCTCTTCTCATGATGTGCATGAAAAATGTTGATTGTTTATTTCTGATGTTTTTTAGGAGCTCCCTTTTTGTGTTGGCCTCTTTGAGAATGTCCTCGTTAGTCTTTTTTAGCTGTCCACAGAACTTTCAACTTTCTTCTGAGAAATCCCATCTCCATGGCCTCTAAATCATCTTTTCATTTCTTTGGCTGTCTTTAATTCACAGAAAAATCTCTGGTACCCAATTTTAGAGGCCGGGTGAACCCCGGAGCCTTGTCGGTCAAAAACAATATCCATCACTTCTAGGGATTGAACCCAGACACGTCTGATCAGAAAGTGAGCAACGTTTAGCCGTTATTCAGATAAATACTAATAACAATACTACATCCCCAAACAATTACTGTATTGTATCTATCTATCTATTGACCTTTCGAGCCGTAACCGGCCCATAGGGCGTAGACCAAGATACACCTTCTCCTATATGAATTTTTGTTCTAGCAGTTTTCTTTAAAGATATTTTATCAAATCTCGCCATCTGTCTCTGTTCTGTGCAAGCAGTTCTATCTCATTGAGGGAGCCGATTCCTGCTGCTCTTGCCTCTCTCATCAATGTTCTTCTCAGTGTCTCCCTGGGTCTTCCTCTTTTTCTTTTACCTGTTGTTTCCCATATGAGGGCTTGCTTTGCTATTCGATTATTATCTCTTCTCATCACATGTCCAACGTATGACCATCGTCTTTTCTTTATTACTGAAGATATTAGTGGTTGATTGTATTGTATGCCAAATTATTATTCCTAAACAATTATTGTATTGTATCCCAAATTATTATTCATAAACAATTATTGTATTGTATCCCAAATTATTATTCCTAAACAATTATTGTATTGTATCCCAAATTATTATTCCTAAACAATTATTCCCAAACAATTAATGCATTGTATCCCAAATTATTATTCCTAAACAATTATTGTATTGTATCCCAAATTATTATTCCTAAACAATTATTCCCAAACAATTATTGTATTATATCCCAAATTATTATTCCTAAACAATTATTGTATTGTATCCCAAATTATTATTCCCAAACAATTATTCCCAAACAATTATAGAGAACATAGGGATAGAAAGAGACCAAAAGGCAGACCAGTACTGAGATATAAGGATGTTTGCAGGGCTTACTGTAGTGAATTCTCTAACAATTAATGAAACAGCGAAAGCCTGGCATCAGATCGTCATTCTTAAAAAAGTTCTGAACAATCTTGACTAAGTGCAGCAACAAAAGACAATCTTGACTAAGTGCAGCAACAAAAGACAATCTTGACTAAGTGCAGCAACAAAAGACAATCTTGACTAAGTGTAGCAACAAAAGACAATCTTGACTAAGTGTAGCAACAAAAGACAATCTTGACTAAGTGTAGCAACAAAAGACAATCTTGACTAAGTGTAGCAACAAAAGACAATCTTGACTAAGTGTAGCAACAAAAGACAATCTTGACTAAGTGTAGCAACAAAAGACAATCTTGATTAACTGCAGCAACAAAAGACAATATTGACTAAGTGCAGCAACAAAAGACAATCTTGACTAAGTGTAGCAACAAAAGACAATCTTGACTAAGTGCAGCAACAAAAGACAATCTTGACTAAGTGCAGCAACAAAAGACAAAGACATCTTGACTAAGTGTAGCAACAAAAGACAATCTTGACTAAGTGCAGCAACAAAAGACAATCTTGACTAACTGCAGCAACAAAAGAGAATCTTGACTAAGTGTAGCAACAAAAGACAATCTTGACTAAGTGCAGCAACAAAAGCCAATCTTGACTAACTACAGCAACAAAAGATAATCTTGACTAAGTGCAGCAACAAAAGCCAATCTTGACTAAGTGCAGCAACAAAAGACAATCTTGACTAACTACAGCAATAAAAGACAATCTTGACTAACTACAGCAACAAAAGACAATCTTTAATAACTACAGCAACAAAAGGCAATCTTGACTAAGTGCAGCAACAAAAGACAATCTTGACTAAGTGCAGCAACAAAAGACAATCTTGACTAAGTGTAGCAACAAAAGACAATCTTGACTAACTGCAGCAACAAAAGACAATCTTGACTAAGTGTAGCAACAAAAGACAATCTTGACTAAGTGTAGCAACAAAAGACAATCTTGACTAAGTGTAGCAACAAAAGACAATCTTGACTAACTGCAGCAACAAAAGACAATCGTGACTAACTACAGCAACAAAAGATAATCTTGGACTAACTACAGCAATAAAAGACAATCTTGACTAACAACAGCAACAAAAGACAATCTTGACTAAGTGTAGCAACAAAAGATAATCTTGACTAAGTTCAGCAACAAAAGACAATCTTGACTAAGTGCAGCAACAAAAGACAATCTTGACTAACTACAGCAATAAAAGACAATCTTGACTAACTACAGCAACAAAAGACAATCTTTACTAACTACAGCAACAAAAGGCAATCTTGACTAAGTGCAGCAACAAAAGACAATCTTGACTAACTACAGCAACAAAAGATAATCTTGGACTAACTACAGCAATAAAAGACAATCTTGACTAACTACAGCAACAAAAGACAATCTTGACTAACTACAGCAACAAAAGACAATCTTGACTAACTACAGCAACAAAAGACAATCTTGACTAACTACAGCAACAAAAGACAACCTTGACTAAATACAGCAACAAAAGACAATCTTGACTAACTACAGCAACAAAAGACAATCTTGACTAACTACAGCAACAAAAGACAATCTTGACTAACTACAGCAACAAAAGACAATCTTGACTAAGTGCAGCAACAAAAGACAATCTTGACTAACTACAGCAACAAAAGACAATCTTGACTAAGTGCAGCAACAAAAGACAATCTTGACTAACTGCAGCAACAAAAGACAATCTTGACTAACTACAGCAACAAAAGACAATCTTTAATAACTACAGCAACAAAAGGCAATCTTGACTAAGTGCAGCAACAAAAGACAATCTTGACTAACTACAGCAACAAAAGATAATCTTGGACTAACTACAGCAATAAAAGACAATCTTGACTAAGTGCAGCAACAAAAGACAATCTTGACTAACTACAGCAACAAAAGACAATCTTGACTAAGTGTAGCAACAAAAGACAATCTTGACTAACTACAGCAACAAAAGACAACCTTGACTAACTACAGCAACAAAAGACAATCTTGACTAACTACAGCAACAAAAGACAATCTTGACTAACTACAGCAACAAAAGACAATCTTGACTACCTGCAGCAACAAAAGACAATCTTGACTAACTACAGCAACAAAAGACAATCTTGACTAAGTGCAGCAACAAAAGACAATCTTGACTAACTACAGCAACAAAAGACAATCTTGACTAAGTGCAGCAACAAAAGACAATCTTGACTAACTGCAGCAACAAAAGACAATCTTGACTAAGTGCAGCAACAAAAGACAATCTTGACTAACTACAGCAACAAAAGACAATCTTGACTAACTGCAGCAACAAAAGACAATCTTGACTAAGTGCAGCAACAAAAGAACCTTACCTTCAAGATCTGAGCAAGAGAAACAGTCTCTTGTTGAGCAAGAGCGACGGATCGTGTCCTCTCCATTCCTATGACTTGCCGGAGAGACTCCTCCATACTCTCCAAGTATGTTAAGTTGGCAGAGAACTTGTTGGCTAGAGAATTAGGAGACAGGCGACCCGATGGCTCTCTTCGGCTCCGAGCATTGCCAGTGGAGGAGGTTGTAGGTTTTGATTGGGTGGTTAGTTGTGCTTCAGGATGTTTGTAGGAGGCCGATGACTTGTGCTGCAGGGAGAAATAAATGATGGGGGTCTTTATTTTTTACTTGACTAAATTGGAACATTTCATTAATGGATGCTTACGCAGAATAAAAGGATGGAAATGGCAGGACAAAATCACTAACATAGAATTGTGGAAATGTACCAGTCAAATACCAGTGGATAAAGAGATACAGCGAAGACGATGGCGATGGATAGGACACACACTACGGAAGCCAACTGAGAGTATTACACAACAGGCCCTTTTTGGAATCCCCAGGGGAAAAGACAAAGAGGAAGACCAAGGAATTCTTGGAGAAGACCGATAGAAGCAGAGATGAAGATGATGGAGGAAAACATGGAATGATCTTAAAAGAATGGCAAGATACAGAATGGCCTGGAAAGTGTTTGTTGAAGACCTATGCTCCACAGGGAGCTGAAAGGTAGAAGAAGAAGATGACTTTCATTCTTCTTCAGCATTCAAGTCTTGTACGCGAAATTGACTTTTTGTCCTGTTTCATGATGGAGGGTTAAGGACAACTTCATGACACACGATGAGATGGTTCTTCTTCTTCTACCTTTCAGCTCCCTGTGGAGCATAGGTCTTCAACAAACACTTTCAGCTCCCTGTGGAGCATAGGTCTTCAACAAACACTTTCAGCTCCCTGTGGAGCATAGGTCTGCAACAAACACTTTCAGCTCCCTGTGGAGCATAGGTCTTCAACAAACACTTTCAGCTCCCTGTGGAGCATAGGTCTGCAACAAACACTTTCAGCTCCCTGTGGAGCATAGGTCTTCAACAAACACTTTCAGCTCCCTGTGGAGCATAGGTCTTCAACAAACACTTTCAGCTCCCTGTGGAGCATAGGTCTTCAACAAACACTTTCAGCTCCCTGTGGAGCATAGGTCTTCAACAAACACTTTCAGCTCCCTGTGGAGCATAGGTCTTCAACAAACACTTTCAGCTCCCTGTGGAGCATAGGTCTTCAACAAACACTTTCAGCTCCCTGTGGAGCATAGGTCTTCAACAAACACTTTCAGCTCCCTGTGGAGCATAGGTCTTCAACAAACACTTTCAGCTCCCTGTGGAGCATAGGTCTTCAACAAGCACTTTCAGCTCCCTGTGGAGCATAGGTCTTCAACAAACACTTTCAGCTCCCTGTGGAGCATAGGTCTTCAACAAACACTTTCAGCTCCCTGTGGAGCATAGGTCTTCAACAAGCACTTTCAGCTCCTGTGGAGCATAGGTCTTCAACAAACACTTTCAGCTCCCTGTGGAGCATAGGTCTTCAACAAACACTTTCAGCTCCCTGTGGAGCATAGGTCTTCAACAAGCACTTTCAGCTCCCTGTGGAGCATAGGTCTTCAACAAGCACTTTCAGCTCCCTGTGGAGCATAGGTCTTCAACAAACACTTTCAGCTCCCGGTGGAGCATAGGTCTTCAACAAACACTTTCAGCTCCCTGTGGAGCATAGGTCTTCAACAAACACTTTCAGCTCCCTGTGGAGCATAGGTCTTCAACAAACACTTTCAGCTCCCTGTGGAGCATAGGTCTTCAACAAACACTTTCAGCTCCCTGTGGAGCATAGGTCTTCAACAAACACTTTCAGCTCCCTGTGGAGCATAGGTCTTCAACAAACACTTTCAGCTCCCTGTGAAGCATAGGTCTTCAACAAACACTTTCAGCTCCCTGTGAAGCATAGGTCTTCAACAAACACTTTCAGCTCCCTGTGAAGCATAGGTCTTCAACAAACACTTTCAGCTCCCTGTGAAGCATAGGTCTTCAACAAACACTTTCAGCTCCCTGTGAAGCATAGGTCTTCAACAAACACTTTCAGCTCCCTGTGAAGCATAGGTCTTCAACAAACACTTTCAGCTCCCTGTGAAGCATAGGTCTTCAACAAACACTTTCAGCTCCCTGTGAAGCATAGGTCTTCAACAAACACTTTCAGCTCCCTGTGAAGCATAGGTCTTCAACAAACACTTTCCAAGTCGTTCTGTTTTTTTGCCATTCTTTTAAGATCATTCCATGTCTTCCCATCATCTTCATCTCTGCTTCTATCTGTCTTCTCCAAGAATTCCTTGGTCTTCCTCTTTGTCTTTTCCCCTGGGGATTCCAAAAAAGGGCCTGTTGTGTAATACTCTCAGTTGGCTTCCGTAGTGTGTGTCCTATCCATCGCCATCGTCTTCGCTGTATCTCTTTATCCACTGGTATTTGACCGGTACATTTCCATAATTCCACGTTAGTGACTTTGTCCTGCCATTTCCATCCCTTTATTCTGCGCAAGCATCCATTAATGAAAGTCTGTACTTTCGTGATTGTCAATTTTGTCATTCTCCATGTTTCACAGCCATATAATAGGACCGACTTAACATTTGAGTTGAAAATTTTTATTTTTGTATTTAGCCTAATTTCTTTGGATTTCCATATGTTTCCCAGTGCAATGAAAGCTCCTCTTGCTTTTGGTATCCTTATTTTGGTATCATTTTCTGTTCCTCCCTCTTTATCTATATTACTGCCCAGATATATATAAGATTGTACGTCTAGTAGAGTATTTCTCCTAGTTTTATTTGGTTATTGCCAACTGCATTAATTCTCATAATATTGGTCTTATCTCTATTAATCTTTAGTCCTAGCTGTTGTGATCTCTCATCTAATATACTCATTTTATCCTGCATCTGTTGATGGCTGTGTGATAGGAGAGCTATGTCATCAGCAAAGTCTAAATCATCAAGTTGTTTGGTCAGTGACCACTGGATCCCATTTCTGTTGTTCTGAGTTATTTTCATAATCCAATCTATGGCCAGTAGAAAGAGAAATGGAGACAGGAGGCATCCTTGCCTTACTCCTGTTCTTATTTCAAATGCTTCTGTAAGCTGTCCATGCACCACACTACATTTTGTTCCTTCATACATTGTTTTTATCAGGTTAATAAACTTTATGGGGATTCCGTAATGACTCAGCAACTTCCAAAGCATTCTTCTGTCTAAACTATCAAATGCCTTTTCGTAATCTATGAATCCAATATATAGTGGGGATTTTAGTTCTAAACTTTGTTCAACTATTATACGTAGGGTAGTTATTTGATCAGCACATGATCTGTTCTTCCTAAAACCTGCTTGTTCATCTCTCAAGTGTTTCTCTATAGCCTCTTTTAGTCTCTCCAGAATGATTCTGCCTAATATTTTTCCTGGCACTGATAGTAGCATAATTCCCCTATAATTTGTGCACTCCTGTAAACTTCTTTTCTTTGGTAGTTTGATCATATAACCTTCTCTCCAGTCTTTAGGTATTTCTTCCCTCTCCCAAATTTTATCCAATAGATCCTGTAACATCTTGGTAGAGGTGTTAATATCTGCTTTGATGGCTTCCGAAGGAATTTCATCTGGTCCTGTGGCTTTACCATCTTTTAATAATTTGATGGCTTTCATTATTTCTTCTTTGCTTGGTTTTCCGCAGTTAACGTGTAACTCTTCTTCTGCTGGTAGTATATCTGGAGGATTATTTGAGCTGGGTCTGTTCAAAAGTTCTTCAAAGTGTTCTTTCCATCTCTCCATTTGTTCCCTTATATTACTAAGCAGATTTCCTTTCTTGTCTTTGATAAAGGCGTTGATCTGTTTGTATTTTCCACCTAATTTCTTTGTGCTGTTGTACAGTTCTTTCATATTCCCTTATTTGCTGCTTCTTCTGCCTCTTTAGCTAGTTCATCTATATATTTCCTCTTATCCCTTTTAATGCATCTTCTCACTTCTTTGTTCACCTCTGTGTAAGCTTCCTGTGTCTTGGCTTTATTACTTCTTGCTTTTCTTTTATTTATGTCTGCTTTCTTGTTCTTTCTTTCTTTAATTTTATCCAGGGTCTCTGCTGTCATCCATGCCTTATTCTGGCGTTCTCTTTTCCCCAGTGTTTCTTCGCATGTCTCTTTCCATATATTTTTTACCTGTTTCCAATGATCTTCTATATTTATTGTATTTTCTAGTTGTTGGAGGACTTGGTATTTGTTTGATATTGTGACTGCGAATTTATCTTTAATTCCTTGTTCTTTAAGAAACCCTACATTGAAATACTTTCTACCCTTATTCGTTGTATTATACCTTTTTAATTTAATTTTAAGTATGGCTATCAGAAGATGATGATCAGAAACTACATCTGCCCCTCTATATACTTTTACATCCTGTAAGGATGACTTAAACTTATTATTAATACATATGTGATCAATTTGATTTTCCGTTCTATGATCTGGTGACACCCATGTAGCTTTGTGTATTCTTTTATGTTGGAATATTGTTCCTCCTAGGCTCATTTGATTAAGGGCGCAGAAATTCACAAATATCTCTCCATTCTCGTTTATATCTCCAAGTCCATGTTTTCCCATAATCTCTTCGAAGCCTCTGTTGTCTGATCCTACCTTAGCATTTAGGTCTCCCATCAAGATTATAATATCCTTGGCTCATCTTGCATCCATCTGCCATTGTAGCTGTTTATAAAAATCATCTTTAACTGAGTCATCTTTATCGTTGGTTGGTGCATAGCATTGTATAATGTGTAATTTTATTTTGTTTTTGGTTGTTCTAAATGTTGCTCTCACCAGTCTTGGTCCCACTGCCTCCCATTCTATTAGTGTCTTCTGTGCATTTTTTGATAGCATTATAGCTACCCCTTCGCTATGTTGTGCTCCTGGTTCCTGGTGTCCTGATGATAAAATCATCTCCCCTGTATTCAATTTTATTCTCTCTGCTCCCAGCCATCTTGTTTCACACATTCCCAGAATATCTATCTTATAGTTGGTCATTTCTGCTGCCACTTGTGCCGCTTTTCCCTGTTCGTTAAGGGTACGAACATTCCAGGTGCCAATTCTGGATGATTTCCTGGTAGACAAAGGGTGAGTCGGCAACCCGGACTCCTTATGGCTTTCTCCGGATTGCGTCATACGTCTCTTAGACAGAGAGCCCTTCTCTTTCCTGGTTGACGGATTAACTTTATCTTTCTTTGACTTGTTCATGAAGTTTTTTCGGCTTACTTTTTTTACAGTATGGGATAGCCAGTCCCATGCCTAACCCTCCTTTCTCGCCTCTTACGAACATGCCTGGTAGGGTACAGCGCCGCTATTCTTTACTCCCCTTTCGGGCCCCGGCAGCGCACGGGCGGATGAGCTGGTTGCATAGTCAATACTTGTGAGTGTCCCAATTTTTCCTTTAAGCTTGCTCTACTACTGACACACTCTGTCTACAGCGTATGTTACTTGATTTGCTCATTTGTTTATTTTGAGGAAGGTAAAATACCAATTTTCATTACTGATCAAAGAATGATCATGAACCTACAGGAATGTCCAAACTACATGAGCATCAGATCAAAATTGGAGACGCCAGAAAGGAGCACTCTGCTGGGAGACACAGAAGACTAACGAATCAACCCAGTTGTCAGTCTCCACACACTGAGGGAGATACTGGGGATGAGATCTATGCACTTATGGACATGTCTTATGTGAAATGAGAATGATTCATCGACGTAAACTAATCTGAACCAGGCCAAAATAAACTAAACTAAACACATCCACAAAAAAAAAATTAAACCAAAGTAATGGAAACCAGTCAACAACAGAGCTGATACGAAGCATGGTAGATAGAAGATTGTGGAGGCAGATAGAAGATTGTGGAGGTAGATAGAAGATTGTGGAAAGACATGATCTCCAACGCCAACCGGTGTGGTATATAATGATGATGACAATGAAACCAAAATAAACTAAACAAGATAATTTTAAAAAAAAAAAAGCACATTCACAACTCATCCTTACACATTCCCTCTCTGACCTTACAATCAACACAACCTACCTGTGATTCCAAAATCAAATGATCCTCTCCTCACAAACAACACAATCTACCTATGATTTCAAAATCAAATGATCCTCTCCTCACAAACAACACAATCTACCTATGATTTCAAAATCAAATGATCCTCTCCTCACAAACAACACAATCTACCTATGATTTCAAAATCAAATGATCCTCTCCTCACAAACAACACAATCTACCTATGATTCCAAAATCAAATGATCCTCTCCTCACAAACAACACAACCTACCTGTGATTCCAAAATCAAATGATCCTCTATTCACAAACAACACAATCTACCTATGATTCCAAAATCAAATGATCCTCTCCTCACAATCAACACAATCTACCTATGATTCCAAATCAAATGATCCTCTCCTCACAATCAACACAATCTACCTGTGATTCCAAAATCAAATGATCCTCTCCTCACAATCAACACAATCTACCTGTGATTCCAAAATCAAATGATCCTCTCCTCACAAACAACACAATCTACCTGTGATTCCAAAATCAAATGATCCTCTCCTCACAATCAACACAACCTACCTGTGATCCCAAAATCAAGTGATCCTCTCCTCACAAACAACTCCACAACCTACCTGTGATCCTAAAATCAAATGACACTCTCCTCACAATCAACACAACCTACCTGTGATCCCAAAATCAAATGATCCTCTCCTCACAAACAACTCCACAACCTACCTGTGATCCCAAAATCAAATAATCCTCTCCTCACAAACAACTCCACAACCTACCTGTGATCCCAAAATCAAATAATCCTCTCCTCACAAACAACTCCACAACCTACCTGTGATCCCAAAATCAAATGATCCTCTCATCATAATCAACACAACCTACCTGTGATCCCAAAATCAAATGATCCTCTCATCATAATCAACACAACCTACCTGTGATCCCAAAATCAAATGATCCTCTCTGTTGACATTTATTTCCACCACACCACCCTTATCTTCACGGTGCTTATGGTAGCCTGATGTCAACGAATTCTTCAGTCCCCTTGTTCGGCTAGAACCAGCACTTTCATCATCTTCGCTGTGAGCACAAAATAAAAATACAGTTACATCTCACATGTGTGGTCCAACCTTCCGTGCAAGGTGTCAAACCAGTTGGGGAAACTCTTAAGACAAATATTTTAAATTCAAAGCTGATAACAATCAAATATTAGGTCACTTACCCAACACACACGCCTGATAGTCTAGTGAGAAAAACCACCTGTCTGGGCTACAGACGCTCGGACAACCTGTGTTCGATTCCCGCTGGAAACAGTGTGAGTTGTACTCGTGGTTGGGGAAAAAATACCCCTGTGGGCGACCCAGCCATTGGTAGAAATAGGTACCAGGGTAGTACTCTGGGAAGGTGAGGAATGCTGCCTTGCATCATGAGTTTCGATGCTTGAAGCGACACTATCCAGAAGTCTCCAAACAATTCTGGATGGGTGGCTGAGCACATATGGGTGAAAACTCGCATGCTAAGATGCCAATTCAAGCCTTGTATTTTACCTTTACACACCTGCTAAAGTTATTTTGAATTAAATATTTGAATGTTGCATGTTTGTTTCCATACATTAGATTTATACTTAGTGCATTTAGAAAGCAGCAGGATTCGGCTCCCTCAATGAGATAGAGCAGCTTGCACAGAACAGAGACAAATGGCGAAATTTGATAAAATATCTTTAAAAGAAAACTGCTAGAACAAAAATTCAGATAGGAGAAGGAGTATCTTGGTCTACGCCCTATGGGCCGGCTACGGCTAGAAAGGTTTCCCAGCAGCATTTAGAAAATAATGCACCGTATTGGTTTTCTTGGGAACAGGTAATTCAAAAAGTATGAAATTTTTTTCCCAGTATATGTGGATATGTCATGTAAACAACGGTATCATTCAACATAACCCCTATCCATTTGTACAGTTTTATGCCAGAATGCAACAAGTGCATGTATTCCTAGCCTGTGCCTGTCTTTGTCTTAATCGTGTAGCCATTTCTCTTCGCTGGATGAACCACTCCATCATCATCTTCAAACCTTGTTCTATATAGGGCATCTTTTAAGTGGATCAAAGAGGTGGAAATTCATTCATTCAATCAATCATTCAATCATTAAATCAATCAATCATTCAATCAATCATTCATTCATTCAATCATTCCATTCATGCATCCATCCATTCATGCATCCATGCATCCATCCATGCATCCATCCATTCATGCATCCATGAATGCATCCATCCATGCATTCATTCATCCATGCATTCATTCATTCCTCCATGCATCCATCATGCATCAATCAATCAATCAATCAATCAATCTATCTATCTTACGTCCTTTCGAGCCAAAGACGGCACATAGGGCAGAACCATAGTCTCAAAACAGAAACCTTGCATGCCAAAGTGGCACATATTGCAGAGATCACTGCTTCTAAAATATATGGTGCTGTTTCCATAGCAATACTTTTTTACAATGACAGCTTGTCAAGCCATCGATCAACCTCCTTAGTCGCCTCTTACGACATACCTGGAAGGTCACAGTATCACTATTCTTTACTTCCCTCATAATGAGGCCCCGGTAACACACAGGAAGATGGAAATTAGAGGGTGCTAAATCTGTGCTTTATGGCGGATGGGGGAAGCACAGTCCAATCTGTGATTACTTTCTGTGTTGCCAGCCTTGTGTGAGAGCGCAGATTGTCGTGAAGGTGAAGCAGTTCTGTTGGATTCTTGCACTTACACTCACTTGTCTAGACCGGACACCATCGTCTATGAGTCACTGACAACTTCCAGCTCAGGCAAACTTCATTATTACAAAGATCAACTAAACTCAATTTTTTAAAATTACTTTTTTAAAAATTAATTTTTATTTATTGGGCGCTGTCTCCATGGACAGCTAAGAAGAGTAATGAAAATGTTCTGAAAGAGGTCAAAGCAAAAAGAGAGCTAATTTCCAATATTAGGAAGAAACAATCATCATTTTTTGGCCATGTAATGAGAAGAGAACAGCTGAAATATATTGTAACAACTGGAAAATTGAGGGACGAAGAGATAGAGGGAAGCAAAGAGAAAAAATACCAGACAGCTTAAGAGAATGGCTTGGCAGAAGGTCAACAACAGAAATGATAAATAACTGTCATGATGGAAAGTTGTGGAGAGACATGATCACCTACACCAGTAGGCTCGGTAATTGATGATGATGAAGTCTCCACACCAAAGTTTGTCTACCATGAAAAGTCATTTTAATTTTACTCTTGTCTTGATCGTGCATGTTGCTATAGGTTCACCCGTCCACCCTTTGATATCAGTCCACTTTAGACTTTGTCATTCTCTGCCTCATCTACCTTGTACATTTCCCTCCAAGACAACCTTTAGTGTTGTGCCTCTTTACATGCTCCACAAATTTCAGTTCATATTAAGTAGTTTTTTTTTTTTTCTTTTCATTTCTTGCTGATTCAGAACTTCCTTGTTTGTCTTTCTTTTCCTTTCACCCCATTAAAAAAAAATAATAAAAGCTAAAATTTGCCTATTAAGGGGAAAAAAAAAAAACTACCGATGTTATAAAGAAGCTAAACCCAAAATAAATGAAAAAAAAAAAAAAAAAGAAAAATTACAATGGTCATTTCATTGACTAAAACCCACATAATGAAAAAAAAAAGAAAAAAAGCTGATTTTATAGATAAATTAAGTCCCACCTTAAATACATATACACACGCACATATATATATACACATGCACACAAAAACAGTTTGTATTGTAGATGGGAACAAAATTGAAAAAAGATGATATTATAGAGATAAATTAAATTTCACCTAATGGGAACAAAATTGAAAAAAGCTGATATTATAGATATAAATTAAATCCCACTTAATGGGAACACAAATAAAAAGCTGATATTACAGAGATAAGCTAAAACTCACCTTGATAACAGAAGTGCTGAATGATGAGTCTGAGAGTACCTCGAGGGAACCACGAGTGAGGATTCAGACAGCGATGTCTCAGTATCCTTTGTGACCTCACTGTGTGTATCATCATCGGCTGGCTCACAGATCACAGCTTCTACCCTCGTGTAGCGAGCTCTGGCAACAATGGGCTGACTAACTGTTGTCTTTTCAGGAGAGGACATCACAGGCTAATGATATGACCACAACAAAATGTTATCACACAACAAGATAACAAAATAGTTACTAAAAGAACTCTTGTTAATTAAAAGTGAAGATATAACTCTGCAGTTGTAGTTGTTATGTGAGTTGAAATTTTAGTGCTTTTCACTTATTCTCTTTATTTTCACAACTTTAAAGACATTCTCTCTCTCTGTCTGCAATCAAGACTCCATCAGAGTAGGATTCCAGACTCTCTCATGAAGGCAGCTGTCTGTTTAAGCGAATCGATTGCCCCATATAGTTTTTCTTCCAGGGAGGTGGGCGTGGATCACATTGCTCTTCTCAGGTCTGTGTGCTGGGGGCAATCCTGTAGAACATGTTTTGTAGTCATATTGTCCAGTGTACAGTGGCATAGGCTGGTTGTACCTATTTTTGAATTTGGTGAACATGTGATTTCTTATTCTATTGTGGCCAGTGCGTAGGTGAAGTATGATGACTTGATTCTTCCTTGATAGTTGGTAGTATCTGTCACTCTCGTTATGCTTTGGGTGTTCTCGTTTCCATTTTTCATGGAACTGACCTTTGAGGATGGATTTGGCTTCATTTTAACTGAGCGGATGGTTCTCGTGTGGTAATCTCCTCCCTCTTTAGCTAATTTATCTGCGCGTTCGTTCCCATGTATATTACAGTGTGATGGTATCCACTGAATGACTACTCTCTGGAAGTTATTGCATAGTTGGTCCAGGGTTGTTCTCAAGTCATCTAGTTCATTGTTCTTGGGGCTTTTTAGAGCTGATAGTACTGACAGTGCATCAGTCAGAATCACCAATTTATTGTGCATGTTATTTTTGTGTTGAGTAGCCAGTGTTGCAGCATCTCTGATGGCCTCAGTTTCTGCTTTAAAGTTGTTTGAGAATTTTCCAGTAGCTATTGACTTGGTGATCTCGTCCTGATTATTCAATGTCAAAAACACACCTCCCCTCCATTTCTGGTGGCATTTGTAGCAGAGCCATCTGTGTATATATGGGACCAAGAGTCCTGTGAGTAGGTATCGTGTATGTGTTTTTCTGCTACGTGCCTTTTTTCATGATTCCTGTTATATTTTCTTGAAGTTCTGGTATTTTATGTTTTTCATGAGGAGACATATCAGATGGGCCCAAGGGTTTCGACATTGATTGAGAAAGTACTGGTCTCCAGTAGTTAGTTCATTGGCAATTGCAGCGAAGTTGCTCCTCTTTAGTCGTACAATTCTGGAACCAGTTATTCTTTGGTGCATGGGGTGGCTAAGGAGCCTTCTATATTTCTCCGCTTGTTGCAATACTTTAGTTACCCGTCTGTCATCTAAGGGTTGTAAACCTGTTACTGTTTCTAGAATCTTGATGGGTGTAGATTTCATAACACCAGTGATGATACGGGCAGCTAGGTTCTGTGTTCTATTAATTTTGCTAAGGTTTGATTTGGAAGCCATAGCCCAGGCTGTGACTCCATACTCTAGAACTGGTCTGACTCTTCCTACGTATAGTCTTTTCAAAATTTTGCTGTTTGCTCCCCAGGCTTTCTTCATAATATTAGTTTGTTTTCTCGTTTTTTTTCCTTGCTCTGTCTATCTGATTTTTCCAAGTCATTCTGCGATCATGGTGACGCCAAGATATGTTGGGTTTTGGTCAATAGGGAGTGTATGGTCTTTTATCTTCAAGTTTGCAGAGAGTGTGTTTCTTGATAGGCTGAAAATTTTATTTGTAGTTTTTTTTCGTTGATTGGTAAGAACCAGGTGTTCGTCCATTTTTCAAGTTCACCTAGGGCATCTTGCATCCTGGGTCCAGCCACTGACATACTTTCTTCGCGAGCCCATAATGCCAGATCATCTGCGTGTCTTGCTGAGTGTATTCTGGGTGGAATGTCCATTACAATGTCATTTATGAAAATTAAAAAGAGTGTTGGGGGCAAGACTCCGCCTTGTAGGACACCTTGTTCGATAGAGTCCTTCTTACTTAGTTGACCTTGAACTTGTACTCTGGCTGTTCTATCCTGAAGATATTGAGAGACCCATTGAATAAACGACCCTGGATGCCAAGTCTAAAAAGCTTGTTCTTTAAACCCACTCGCCATACCCTATCAAAAGCCTTCTCCATGTCGACCCACACTGCCATTGTGTGTTTCTTTTCTTGTCGAGCATCCTCAATTTCCTGTTCAATGTAGGTGACCAGGTCTTCAGTTGATCTGTGCTGACGGAAGCCACTTTGTTGTGGTACGATTTGTTGTTTTGTCCACGAATGCCACATAGGACTTCTGTTAACCAGCCTTTCCATGAGTTTACACAGGCAGCTCAGTAGACTAATTGGTCTATAGCTACTTGGGTCTAGTGGGTCTTTTCCACGCTTGAGGATGGGCACCATAATAGCTTCTTTCCAGATTGTCGGCACATGACCTCTCTTCCAGCTAGCATTTATTATCCTTAGAAGCTGGCTCTTGGCTTTCTGTCCCAGATTTAGGAGCATTTCGTTGGAGATTCCATCTTTACCAGGGGAACTTTTAAGCTTCAATCTTTTGAGGGCAACATCTAATTCAGTTGGGGTAAAGATGGTCGTCTGATGCTCTTCTGGTGCTAAAGGCATATGTTTTGCATCTTGGTTTTCCCATGTTGCAGCTTTCTGTTTGTCTATTGGAATGTTTATTCTACTAATGTTTTTGTAAGTCTCTATCAGTAGATTTGCTGCCTTTTGCCTGTGAGGATGTTCTGATTGTGTGTTAATGATATTGGAGGTCGGCAGTTGTTTTCGTCGCTCAGAGCTTTCGCAATTTTCCATAGTTTATGACCATTTTTGTCTAGATTAAGGCTCTCTGTTTTGTCTATCCAGCTCTGTCTTGCTGATATCATGACCTCACGTCTGTATTTGGCAGAAGCTGCTATGTAGGCAATGTTGCTCTCTGTGCTGTGTGATGTTTCAGCTAGTTCTCTGGCAGAGTCAGTTCCTCTTCTAGTCTTTGTATTTCCTTGCTCCAGTATGGCTTGTAGTTTGTTCTTGCTCCTCTAGGAATGGATTCTTTAGCAGCTCTCAGGATTCCATTTGTTAACCGCTCTATCATATTATTGACCTTCTTTTCGTGGGTGTTGATAGGCGCAGTATATGCATCAGTGAGCCTTGCAAACTTTGCCCAATCTGCTCTCTTATAGTTCCAGTGGGGAAGAGGTATTTGCAACTCCTGTTTGTGAGCAAGAGCCACTGAAAGTTTGACTGGTCTATGGTCACTATCTTAGTTGCAAATGCTAGGTCGGGAGTAGAAGTTGTTTTCCATCTCGAGTAGAAGGAAAGGGGGGGGGGGGGGGGGTGTGTGTGTCCTCCCTAGAGTTTATGACGAATAGGTTGTTGTCTATTTCCCATTGTTCCACTTCTTCACCTCGAACATTGGACTCCTTATATCCCCATCTTTCAGAGTGGCTGTTAAAGTCTCCTACTACCAGACACTTTGATGGTGTTATTTCCATTGACTCCAGCTTCAGTAATTTGTCATTTGGACAGTATAAATTAAATACCCTTATACTAGCGGAGTTAATGTACAGGTCTGTACCAATGATCTCTGCCTCTCCGTTTGTGACTACATCTATCAGTTTTGCTGGGATGGAATTTTTAATAAGTATAAGAATTCCACCCTTGTGACCTTCCCTGTCTTGTCTAAATGTTTGGTAGCCCTGATCATAAATCTGTGCTGAGGATTAAGATGAATTTCCTAGATGCAGGCAACGTCTATCTCCTCCTCTGCTAGTCTGATTGTTAGAGCTTGTTTTTTGTGGTACATGCCCTCCGCATTCCAGTGTATTATATTCAGCTGTTTCTTGAAGCCTTTCCGGTCAGCGGTAGTTTCTATCATAATTAGAGTCTGTTAGATCCAGTCTGATTGATTACTTGTTAAAACGTTGCACAGTGTTCTGCACCAGTTGCCTAGTGCATCCGATTTCAGCCAGCATTTTATTCAGGTTTGCTTTCCTTAGCCTTTGATTGTCCCCAATCTTCCTGCAAGGCAGCAGATTGTCTTTTCTGTAGGGGGATTCTGCCCCTAGATGGTCGGCCCTCCTAGGTTTACGAGCACCATCTGCCCAAGCTTGATGTAGTAATTAGTTGAGGATTAGAGCATCACCATCATACATCAAACAACAGACTATAAGACCCTCCTAACTATAACGAACTTCCTGGAGTCTCACCGATGCTGACAAGTTATGTACGAAACCCCACTCCGTCTATCATTGATTTGAGTACGACTGTCCTAGGGCTATGCAACTAACTTGATGACGTAGCTTACACAACAATGGATGCACTCACAATATCCCAGTTACTATAGTAAAAGCAGCCAACAGCACATGAAAAGCTGATGCACAATTTCCAAAGTGAAAACTGCTACTGACTAGACTGAGCAGGGCTTAGCAAAGAGTTATACAATGCAAGAACTTGGCGTCATACAATTACATCGACGGTTTTGGAACATCACACGATGTGTTGACGTAATTCGCATATATCGCTAGGCAGGGGAAGGTCGTATTCACAAACTTTTGACTTGTGACCTCATTCCACCATGTTTGGAAACGGAAGTCTAATGTCATTCAACACACTTTAATGTCATTTAATACCCTTAACCTCATTTAACCCGCAGTAGATACACAGCTACACTAAATGGCCAATTAATGCGGTCACGGATTGACACAAGGCCACTTGGTGTGGTCGCCAATAATTTTCTATTAAAAAATTGTATAATTATTTAGCCACACGGGGAATCTTCCTAAGTATTTGGAATATTACCTTTAAACAGGTGGCCAGACAGCAGATGTCAGAAATTATTCAAATAATAGACCTTTATAACTGACGGTTTTTAATGCCTGTTTGTATTTTTGTGCGGATAATTCACAATCACTTAAAAAAAAAAATTACCACCCTTCAATTCTTCTTCTTCCCTTGAACTCCCTGTGGAGCATAGGTTTTCATGAAATACTTTCCAAGCCGTTCTGCTTCTTGCCGTTCACTTAACTCTAGGTTATGACACTTTGTTAAAATGACAAACACAAAATTACATTTTTTTTTTTCAAAGGTTTGCCACAGGCTAAAATTTCCCTTCTCCATGTACCTTCCTAATTATTCCCCTGGGTCCTGATAAATCACTGCTGGTGGATTCTTTTTTTTTTTTTTTAAAAATACCTCGCATGCTTTGTTAGAAAGTCTAAATAACGCATCATAAAAGTTATACTTTTTATACATTTACTGATCAGATAAGAAAGATATAATGATCAGATAAGAAAGCAAGATATAATGATCAGATAAGAAAGCAAGATTTAATGATCAGATAAGAAAGCAAGATATAATGATCAGATAAGAAAGATATAAAGATCAGGATAAGAAAGAAATATATAATGATCAGGATAAGAAAGAAATATATAATGATCAGATAAGAAAGAAAGATATAATGATCAGATAAGAAAGAAAGATATAATGATCAGATAAGAAAGAAAGATATATGATCAGATAAGAAAGAATAATATAATGATCAGATAAGAAAGAACGATATAATGATCAGATAAGAAAGAACGATATAATGATTAGATAAGAAAGAACGATATAATGATCAGATAAGAAAGAACGATATAATGATCAGATAAGAAAGAACGATATAATGATCAGATAAGAAAGAACGATATAATGATCAGATAAGAAAGAAAGATATAATGATCAGATAAGAAAGAACGATATAATGATCAGATAAGAAAGAAAGCTATAATGATCAGATAAGAAAGAAAGATATAATGATCAGATAAGAAAGAAAGATATAATGATCAGATAAGAAAGAAAGATATAATGATCAGATAAGAAAGAAAGATATAATGATCAGATAAGAAAGAAAGATATAATGATCAGATAAGAAAGAAAGCTATAATGATCAGATAAGAAAGAACGATATAATGATCAGATAAGAAAGAACAATATAATGATCAGATAAGAAAGAAAGCTATAATGATCAGATAAGAAAGAACGATATAATGATCAGATAAGAAAGAAAGATATAATGATCAGATAGAAAGAACAATATAATGATCAGATAAGAAAGAAAGCTATAATGATCAGATAAGAAAGAAAGATATAATGATCAGATAAGAAAGAAAGCTATAATGATCAGATAAGAAAGAAAGATATAATGATCAGATAAGAAAGAACGATATATGATCAGATAAGAAAGAACAATATAATGATCAGATAAGAAAGAAAGCTATAATGATCAGATAAGAAAGAATGATATAATGATCAGATAAGAAAGAACGATATAATGATCAGATAACCCTATTTGAGAGATTATCACACTTTGTATGTTTTGTATTACAGCCCAACTGTTTCCACTGCACGTGAACATTAAACATCATTACATTAAGACCACAATTTGACACATAAAACCCTATATGAATGAGATCCTGACCTTTAATGACATGAAACTCAAACTGCCACCATATCCCGGCGTGGTTGTTGAAGTCGTCGTTGTGGTAATGATGGTTGTGGCAGTAGTGAATGGTAAGTCCGCTTGCCTTGATCCTGGTGAGACCACAAAATAACAAGAAAATGTGTTACCTTCTGGCAGTGAATAAAGAAACCGTGAAGAACTTGAGAGCATGAATTTGTGGTGGTAATCAAAACATCAAGAACAAGAGTTCTTAAATGTTACACAGAGCCAGTCTTAACATATGATGCGAATCATGGACAATAGGACAACAGACAAGAAAATCACTAGAGTCTGTAGAAATGTGGTTTTACAGAAGAATGTTGAGAGTACCATGGACAGCTAAGAAGAGAAATGAAGATGTTCTGAGAGAGGTCAAAGCAAAAAGAGAGCTAATTTCCAATTTTAGGAAGAAACAATCATCATTTTTTGGCCATGTAATGAGAAGGGAACAACTAGAATATATTATAACAACTGGAAAAATTGAGGGACGAAGAGATAGAGGGAAGCAAAGAGAGAAAATAACAGACAGCTTAAGAGAATGGCTTGGCAGAAAGTCAACAACAGAAATAATAAATAGCTGCCGAGATCGAAAGTTCTGGAGAGACATGATCACCTACGCCAGTAGGCCCGGTACTTGATGATGATGAATCAAAACATCACAACATTTAAAGGTCAAGGTAGAGTACAAGACCTGAATCGGCACGCCAGTTTCCACCCATATGTGCTCCGGCCATCTATCCATAAGTGTTCGGAGACTTCTGGATAGCGTCGCTTCAAGAAACAAAACTCATGATTAAGTTATTGAGTTATTTGCGGGTCATCATTGTTGCACTCCGAACATGTCCATAGGTGCTCAGTTCCCCTCCTCAGCACGTCCCACATTGTCCAGCGACTGACGACTCCAGTTCTGTGTTGGTTGATAAGTCTTTTTATACGTCCTCTAAGTTTCTCGTTTCTGGCTGTGCCCATCTTAACTCCCATCTCTTTCATCCGAAGGAGTGACATGGACTCATGGTTGTTGAAGTCATGTGCCGTTCCCACATCTCGGAGAGCATTAATGATGTTCTCCTGATCCATTGGTTGACTGTCTTGGCAACCCTGTCTACTCTTTCATTTCCCCGTACTCCTGCATGCACAGGGATGTAAACAAAGGTGACCTTCCATATAATTGACTTCTGCAATGACTCTACCCATTGCCTGCCTCTACTTTTCTTATCATGCTCATCGAATCACTCACTATGCAGGTGAGGGTATAGTCTTGTAGTCTCCTCAAACAGAGGATGAACTTGTGATGCCAATCAAAACATCACAATATTTATCACGTGACAGTTGAATAACTTGGATATAAAAAATTACAAATGAAGAATGTTTAAAACGAGTTGGAGAAACCAGAAATATCATCATAATCATAAGGGCAATCAACATTTACTGGACATTGCATGCAGAAAGAAGGCATTGAGAATACTATCTTCTACTTCTTTCCTTCCTCATCTGCCTTTCAGCGTCGAGGGGAGATATAATTTGCAGTCTTTTGCTCTTCTGTTCACCTCTGCTGCTGTTATGTTTCCTAGTGCTTCTAATATTCCATCGACCCATCTTTTTTGTGGTCGACCCTTGGGTCTGGTGTTCTCACAATGTTTGTTGAAGGCTCATTGTGTTGTGTTTTGTTCTTTCTGCCTCGTAATGTGGTCAAACCATTTTATCTGTTGTTTCCTTATAGAGAATACTATAACAGACAGAATTAATGGAAAAAAGAGCAGATGAAAATTAAGTGAAAAAATATTGAACAGCTTATCCAAATGACAGCTTATTAAATGCTGTCATTTGAAATAAACAAAAGAATAGGAATGGCAAAAAGTAATTTTAACATCATGAAAAATATATTAACATCAAAACAAATAACACCAGGGCTAAAACTAAGAATAGCAAAATGTTATGTCTTCTCAACATTCCTATATGGTGCAGAAACATGGACATTAGACAAGAAAACAGAACAGAGAATTAAAGCCTTTGAAATGTGGATATATTGAAGAATAGGTCGAATTGGATGGAAGGAAAAGAAAACAAATGATGAAGTCTTAAAACAGCTAAAAATGACGTGCTGAAGTTGGATGTGTTGGGCCGAAAGGCGCAAATATCGCAGTTAAACAGTAAACCACAACACAACGCAGACACACCCACTCAACTTCCTTTTAAGGGCGGATGATGAAGAGTAAATCCGTAGTCTACTAGATTACTCTAGAATACTTTAGTCATCGGGCGAACGCAAGCAAGCAACTACAAATGAAAAGAACACTACTAAACACAATTCAAACAAGACAAATGCGATTTTTGGGCCATGTTAAAAGACAACAGCCACCTAAAAGTAATCCTGGAGGGGAAAGTACAAGGTAAAAGAGGCAGAGGCAGACCAAGACTAACATGGACGAGTAACATCAAAAGATGAACAAACCAGTCTATGACAACCTGCACCATCAAAGCAAGAGACAGAGTAGAATGGCGCTCCATGGTGGCCAACCTTCGATGCGGAGATGGCACTCGATGATGATCCAAATAACATAATAAAAGATGATTGAATGAAATTATGAGATGAATGAAGGACTGAGTAATGTGGAGAAAGATGATTGACTGTTCCAGCATGAAGAACTACATGAACAAGCAACCATAGAATAACAGCATGACATGAAGAACTACATGAACAAGCAACCATAGAATAACAGCATGACATGAAGAACTACATGAACAAGCAACCATAGAATAACAGCATGACATGAAGAACTACATGAACAAGCAACCATAGAATAACAGCATGACATGAAGAACTACATGAACAAGCAACCATAGAATAACAGCATGACATGAAGAACTACATGAACAAGCAACCATAGAATAACAGCATGACATGAAGAACTACATGAACAAGCAACCATAGAATAACAGCATGACATGAAGAACTACATGAACAAGCAACCATAGAATAACAGCATGACATGAAGAACTACATGAACAAACAACCATAGAATAACAGCATGACATGAAGAACTACATGAACAAGCAACCATAGAATAAAAGCATAACATGAAGAACTACATGAACAAGCAACCATAGAATAAAAGCATGACATGAAGAACTACATGAACAAGCAATGAGAATGATAGCATTAAGAACTACATGAACAAGCAATCACATATTTACAGCATGAAGAACTACGTAACAAGCAATCACAGAATGACAGCATTAAAAACTACATGAACAAGCAATCACAGAATGATAGCATCAAGAACTACATGAACAAGCAATCACAGAATGACAGCATCAAGAACTACATGAACAAGCAATCACAGAATGATAGCATCAAGAACTACATGAACAAGCAATCACAGAATGACAGCATCAAGAACTACATGAACAAGCAATTACAGAATGACAGCATCAAGAACTACATGAACAAGCAATTACAGAATGACAGCATCAAGAACTACATGAACAAGCAATCACAGAATGACAGCATCAAGAACTACATGAACAAGCAATCACAGAATGATAGCATCAAGAACTACAAGAACAAACAATGACAGCATCAAGAACTACATGAACAAACAATCACAGAATGAAAGCATCAAGAACTACAAGAACAAACAATGACAGCATCAAGAACTACATGAACAAACAATGACAGCATCAAGAACTACATGAACAAGCAATCACAGAATGATAGCATCAAGAACTACATGAACAAGCAATCACAGAATGACAGCATCAAGAACTACAAGAACAAACAATGACAGCATCAAGAACTACATGAACAAACAATGACAGCATCAAGAACTACATGAACAAACAATGACAGCATCAAGAACTACATGAACAAACAATCACAGAATGATAGCATCAAGAACTACATGAACAAACAATCACAGAATGATAGCATCAAGAACTACATGAACAAGCAATCACAGAATGACAGCATCAAGAACTACATGAACAAGCAATTACAGAATTACAGCATCAAGAACTACAAGAACAAACAATCACAGTATCAAGAACTACAAGAACAAACAATGACAGCATCAAGAACTACATGAACAAACAATGACAGCATCAAGAACTACATGAACAAACAATGACAGCATCAAGAACTACATGAACAAACAATGACAGCATCAAGAACTACATGAACAAATAATCACAGAATGATAGCATCAAGAACTACATGAACAAACAATCACAGAATGATAGCATCAAGAACTACATGAACAAGCAAGCAATCATAGAATGACAGCATCAAGAACTACATGAACAAGCAATTACAGAATTACAGCATCAAGAACTACAAGAACAAACAATCACAGTATCAAGAACTACAAGAACAAACAATGACAGCATCAAGAACTACATGAACAAACAATGACAGCATCAAGAACTACATGAACAAACAATGACAGCATCAAGAACTACATGAACAAACAATGACAGCATCAAGAACTACATGAACAAACAATGACAGCATCAAGAACTACATGAACAAACAATGACAGCATCAAGAACTACATGAACAAACAATCACAGAATGATAGCATCAAGAACTACAAGAACAAACAATGACAGCATCAAGAACTACATGAACAAACAATCACAGAATGAAAGCATCAAGAACTACATGAACAAACAATGACAGCATCAAGAACTACATGAACAAACAATGACAGCATCAAGAACTACATGAACAAACAATCACAGAATGATAGCATCAAGAACTACAAGAACAAACAATGACAGCATCAAGAACTACATGAACAAGCAATCACAGAATGAAAGCATCAAGAACTACAAGAACAAACAATCACAGAATGAAAGCATCAAGAACTACAAGAACAAACAATCACAAAATGAAAGCATCAAGAACTACAAGAACAAACAATGACAGCATCAAGAACTACAAGAACAAACAATGACAGCATCAAGAACTACATGAACAAACAATGACAGCATCAAGAACTACATGAACAAGCAATCACAGAATGACAGCATCAAGAACTACATGAACAAGCAATCACAGAATGACAGCATCAAGAACTACATGAACAAGCAATCACAGAATGACAGCATCATGAACTACAAGAACAAACAATCACAGAATGAAAGCATCAAGAACTACCAGAACAAACAATCACAAAACATGACCACAAGAAAATCATTGCTTAATCTTACCAGCTGCAAGATATCTGCTCTGTCTGGTAAAAACACTCATAACGCTGTATGGTCTGGTTGAAACTCACCCCATACGTATGGGGATGTTGGTTTGTAGGCAGTCGCTATAGCTTTGCTGTGAGTAGATGTACCTGTATGTGTCCCATGCCTACCATCATAGAGAGGCTACGAACAAACCATATAATTATATTATATATATATATTGATGACATAAGAATATATTGATTGCTTATATCAATATATTGATGACATAAGAACTACAACATATCAAACTGCAGGCAGTACATCTGATTGGTATTGTTCTTGTACATAAAATCATCGTCGCTGTGAACAGTGTCTTTTTTGTACTCTAATCTCATTCCTGATTCTTTTATACAGAATCATCATCATTCTAAACAGTGTCTTTTTGTACTCTAATCTCATTCCTGATTTTTTTATACAGAATCATCATCATTCTAAACAGTGTCTTTTTTGTACTCTAATCTCATTCCTGATTTTTTTATACAGAATCATCATCATTCTAAACAGTGTCTTTTTGTACTCTAATCTCATTCCTGATTTTTTTATACAGAATCATCATCACACTAAACAGTGTCTTTTTTGTACTCTAATCTCATTCCTGATTCTTTTATACAGAATCATCATCATTCTAAACAGTGTCTTTTTTGTACTCTAATCTCATTCCTGATTCTTTTATACAGAATCATCATCACACTAAACAGTGTCTTTTTGTATTCTAATCTCATTCTTGATTCTTTTATACAGAATCATCATCAGACTGGAGAGAAGTAAAGAAAATGTCCAAGAATAGGAATTGGTGGAGACCTTGTCTGTGGCCTAGACTGGAGAGAAGTAAAGAAAATGTCCAAGAATAGGAATTGGTGGAGACCTTGTCTGTGGCCTAGACTAGAGAGAAGTAGAGAAAATGTCCAAGAATAGGGATGGGTGGAGACCTTGTCTGTGGTCTAGACTGGAGAGAAGTAGAGAAAATGTCCAAGAATAGGGATTGGAGGAGACCTTGTCTGTGGCCTAGACTGGAGAGAAGTAGAGAAAATGTCCAAGAATAGGGATTGGTGGAGACCTTGTCTGTGGCCTAGACTGGAGAGAAGTAGAGAAAATGTCCAAGAATAGGGATGGGTGGAGACCTTGTCTGTGGCCTAGACTGGAGAGAAGTAGAGAAAATGTCCAAGAATAGGGATGGGTGGAGACCTTGTCTGTGGTCTAGACTGGAGAGAAGTAGAGAAAATGTCCAAGAATAGGGATTGGAGGAGACCTTGTCTGTGGCCTAGACTGGAGAGTAGAGAAAATGTCCAAGAATAGGGATTGGTGGAGACCTTGTCTGTGGCCTAGACTGGAGAGAAGTAGAGAAAATGTCCAAGAATAGGGATGGGTGGAGACCTTGTCTGTGGCCTAGACTGGAGAGAAGTAGAGAAAATGTCCAGAATAGGGATGGGTGGAGACCTTGTCTGTGGTCTAGACTGGAGAGAAGTAGAGAAAATGTCAAAGAATAGGGATTGGAGGAGACCTTGTCTGTGGCCTAGACTAGAGAGAAATAGAGAAAATGTCCAAGAATAGGGATGGGTGGAGACTTGTCTGTGGCCTAGACTGGAGAGAAGTAGAGAAAATGTCCAAGAATAGGGATGGATGGAGACCTTGTCTGTGGCCTAGACTGGAGAGAAGTAGAGAAAATGTCCAAGAATAGGGATGGGTGGAGACCTTGTCTGTGGCCTAGACTGGAGAGAAGTAGAGAAAATGTCCAAGAATAGGGATGGATGGAGACCTTGTCTGTGGCCTAGACTGGAGAGAAGTAGAGAAAATGTCCAAGAATAGGGATGGATGGAGACCTTGTCTGTGGCCTAGACTGGAGAGAAGTAGAGAAAATGTCCAAGAATAGGGATGGATGGAGACCTTGTCTGTGGCCTAGACTGGAGAGAAGTAGAGAAAATGTCCAAGAATAGGGATGGATGGAGACCTTGTCTGTGGCCTAGACTGGAGAGAAGTAGAGAAAATGTCCAAGAATAGGGATGGGTGGAGACTTGTCTGTGGCCTAGACTGGAGAGAAGTAGAGAAAATGTCCAAGAATAGGGATGGTGGAGACTTGTCTGTGGCCTAGACTGGAGAGAAGTAGAGAAAATGTCCAAGAATAGAGATGGGTGGAGACCTTGTCTGTGGCCTAAGATCCAAAAAGGGATATAGCTGGTTTGATTCGTTGAAGTGACGTAATGCAGTCATCACAATCAGGTTAAGGACTATGGACTTCACTCAGGTAATAGGACACTTAACCTACCAGCCCGCCAACTAACCAACCAACCCTACAAGTGGGACATACTTTCCAAAATGTACGTCCATAACATGAAAAATACTTACTCTGTTCCAAGACTCATTGGAAGGGTTTACAGTACCATCCTCAGTAGTGGTTATCTCACTGAACGTTGACGTATCTCTGAGTTCTGAGTCATCATCATCATTATCATCATTATTGGAAAGATGAGATCTACGTTTGTCCTGTGGGTTATCAAATTTTGTTAAGTTCAAAAACACAATGCAAAACAGAAACAAGCAATATTAGGAACATTATCTAGTCTACTTGATATTCAGATGGCATTTCTCCAGAAATCAAAACAGAAACAAGCAATATTAGGAACATTATCTAGTCTACTTGATATTCAGATGGCATTTCCCCAGAAATCAAAACAGAAACAAGCAATATTAGGAACATCATCTAGTCTACTTGATATTCAGGTGGCATTTCCCCAGAAATCAAAACAAAAAACAGGACACAGAATAAATAAGGAAACGATGACACTAATTTTAGTACACTTCCCGTTATCATGATCCACTTATTTTTTTCCTTTTTGTGGAATGCTGTATGTAAAGCAGCAGCGTAATTTTGTTTTGTTTTGTTCTCTTCAAAGGCCAGTACCATGAAAAATGGAAACAAGAACACCCAAAGTATAACGAGATGAATGGATACCTCCAACTATCAAGGAGGGATCAAGTCATCATACTTCGCCTACGCACTTATTACAACAGAATGAGAAACCACATGTTCACCAAACTCAAATAGGAACTACCAGCCAATGCCACTGTACACTGGACAACATGACAACAAAACATGTTCTACAGGATTGCCCCCCAGTACACAGACCTGGGAAGAGCAATGTGGTCCACACTCACCTCCCTGGAAGAGAAACTATATGGGGCAATCGAATCACTTAGACAGCTGCCTTCATTAGAGAGTCTGGAATCCTAGTCTGAATGACGTCATGATCGCAGAAGAAGAAGTTCTCTCGTGTGAAGCTAATCATAACACGCTGAGTTCACCTCGTTCCCTGCTCACCAGCTTTACTGTTGCAGTTCTTTACCTAATCCCACGCTACTTGACATTTCATGAGAAATGAAATGAAGGCTAAACAATCCACAGAACTCTAGTTCCAAGAATTGCACTTTCACAGAGGATGAGTGGGTTGATATAGAAATAGTGGCAAGATATAAGAACAGCTGCCTGTCGCAAATAAAGTTCCACATTGCCATAACAAAGTTCCACATTGCCACAACATAAAATCCATGTGCCATAATAAAGTTCCACATTGCTATCACAAAATTCCACATTGCCAAAACATAAAATCCATGTGCCATAATAAAGTTCTGCATTGCCATAACAAAGATCCATGTGCCATAATAAAGTTTTGCATTGCCATAACAAAGATCCATGTGCCATAATAAAGTTCTGCATTACAGGTGGTGGCCTAGCAGTAAGATGTCAGCCTCTGGATAAGGTCTCGGGTTTGAATCTTGTTGCAGGAGGTGGAAATTTTCTCTCCAAATTCATGGTTTTCTCTTGGCTGTACCCTCCCCTGGTCTTTTGGTGTGAGATCTAAAGACTAGCCATCTTGGACAGCAAAAAATAAACGGGAGGCCCCATGTGCATTCATCAACAAGTGCTGGGCCTGCTGGCTTAGGTGATGTCTCTCCAACTTTCAATCTCAACAGTTATTTATCATTTCTGTTGTTGACCTTCTGCCAAGCCATTATATCCATGTGCATTCATCAACAAGTACTGGGCCTGCTGGCTTAGGTGATCATGTCTCTCCACAACTTTCAATCCCAACAGTTATTTATCATTTCTGTTGTTGACCTTCTGCCAAGCCATTATATCCATGTGCATTCATCAACAAGTACTGGGCCTGCTGGCTTAGGTGATGTCTCTCCAACTTTCAATCTCAACAGTTATTTATCATTTCTGTTGTTGACCTTCTGCCAAGCCATTATATCCATGTGCATTCATCAACAAGTACTGGGCCTGCTGGCTTAGGTGATCATGTCTCTCCACAACTTTCAATCCCAACAGTTATTTATCATTTCTGTTGTTGACCTTCTGCCAAGCCATTATATCCATGTGCATTCATCAACAAGTACTGGGCCTGCTGGCTTAGGTGATCATGTCTCTCCACAACTTTCAATCCCAACAGTTATTTATCATTTCTGTTGTTGCCTTCTGCCAAGCCATTATATCCATGTGCATTCATCAACAAGTACTGGGCCTGCTGGCTTAGGTGATCATGTCTCTCCACAACTTTCAATCCCAACAGTTATTTATCATTTCTGTTGTTGACCTTCTGCCAAGCCATTATATCCATGTGCATTCATCAACAAGTACTGGGCCTGCTGGCTTAGGTGATCATGTCTCTCCACAACTTTCAATCCCAACAGTTATTTATCATTTCTGTTGTTGACCTTCTGCCAAGCCATTATATCCATGTGCATTCATCAACAAGTACTGGGCCTGCTGGCTTAGGTGATCATGTCTCTCCACAACTTTCAATCCCAACAGTTATTTATCATTTCTGTTGTTGACCTTCTGCCAAGCCATTATATCCATGTGCATTCATCAACAAGTACTGGGCCTGCTGGCTTAGGTGATGTCTCTCCAACTTTCAATCTCAACAGTTATTTATCATTTCTGTTGTTGACCTTCTGCCAAGCCATTATATCCATGTGCATTCATCAACAAGTACTGGGCCTGCTGGCTTAGGTGATGTCTCTCCAACTTTCAATCTCAACAGTTATTTATCATTTCTGTTGTTGACCTTCTGCCAAGCCATTATATCCATGTGCATTCATCAACAAGTACTGGGCCTGCTGGCTTAGGTGATCATGTCTCTCCACAACTTTCAATCCCAACAGTTATTTATCATTTCTGTTGTTGACCTTCTGCCAAGCCATTATATCCATGTGCATTCATCAACAAGTACTGGGCCTGCTGGCTTAGGTGATCATGTCTCTCCACAACTTTCAATCCCAACAGTTATTTATAATTTCTGTTGTTGACCTTCTGCCAAGCCATTATATCCATGTGCATTCATCAACAAGTACTGGGCCTGCTGGCTTAGGTGATCATGTCTCTCCACAACTTTCAATCCCAACAGTTATTTATCATTTCTGTTGTTGACCTTCTGCCAAGCCATTATATCCATGTGCATTCATCAACAAGTACTGGGCCTGCTGGCTTAGGTGATCATGTCTCTCCACAACTTTCAATCCCAACAGTTATTTATCATTTCTGTTGTTGACCTTCTGCCAAGCCATTATATCCATGTGCATTCATCAACAAGTACTGGGCCTGCTGGCTTAGGTGATCATGTCTCTCCACAACTTTCAATCCCAACAGTTATTTATCATTTCTGTTGTTGACCTTCTGCCAAGCCATTATATCCATGTGCATTCATCAACAAGTACTGGGCCTGCTGGCTTAGGTGATCATGTCTCTCCAACTTTCAATCTCAACAGTTATTTATCATTTCTGTTGTTGACCTTCTGCCAAGCCATTATATCCATGTGCATTCATCAACAAGTACCGGGCCTGCTGGCTTAGGTGATCATGTCTCTCCAACTTTCAATCCCAACAGTTATTTATCATTTCTGTTGTTGACCTTCTGCCAAGCCATTATATCTATGTGCATGTAAAAGAACACTTGGAGGTTAGAAAGTCCAGAACAAATTTTTTTTTTTAAATGGTTGGGCAAAATTGATAGAAACACACAAAAAAAAAGTGAAAAAAATCTTGATGATTTTAAATAAAATGATCTTCCTCTTCTTCTTTCCTTCCTCATCTGCCTTTCAGCGTCGAGGGAGATATAATTTGTGTCTTTTGCTCTTCTGTTCGCCTCTGCTGCTGTTATATTTCCTAGTGCTTCTAATATTCCGTCGACCTATCTTTTTCTTGGTCGACCCTTGGGTCTGGTATTCTCACAACGTTTGTTGAAAGCTCGTTGTGTTGTGTTTTGTTCTTTCTGCCTTGTCACATGGTCAAACCATTTTATCTGTTGTTTCTTTATATATTCTAAGTAATAAAATCATAGTTTCTTCAAATCTGAGAATGGGGGGGACTGGTTGGTTTTGAGGCAAGACACCGACTGCCTCAAGACAGAGAGGTTGTGGGTTCAAATCCCGGGTACACTGGTTGGGATTTTTATTTGTGATTTCTCTCTGCGGCAACCACTCCAGGTCTCAGCAGCGAGGCCCAGCATGAAACGTCAATTAGTCATTGATAAAAAAAAATATGAGTACCTCCAAAGTCGGGGTTATCTGCCTGTGTAGCAAGGGACCCCTGTGCATACGGCTGCCAGGGAAAAATGGATTAGTCTCTAGGGACTTCATCAGATAAAAAGCTGACGAACGAAAAAAAAAAAATCTGAGAATATCTGCCTGGATAGCAAAGGACACTTGAGCTCACGGCTGCAGAGATTTAAAGTTGGTGTGCTCAAACAAAGACACACACACAAAAACCTTTTAGTTTTGGTTTATTTGCAATACACTTACTGAATACATTTAATAACATTTTAATTTCAATGAAACATTTTACAAATAATTTCAATGAAACATTTAAAAAATGATTTCAATGAAACATTTAAAAATAATTTCAATGAAACATTTTACAAATAATTTCAATGAAACATTTAAAAATGATTTCAATGAAACATTTAAAAATAATTTCAATGAAACATTTAAAAATGATTTCAATGAAACATTTAAAAATAATTTCAATGAAACATTTTAAAAATAATTTCAATGAAACATTTAAAAATGATTTCAATGAAACATTTTACAAATAATTTCAATGAAACATTTCACAAATAATTTTAATGAAACATTTTAGAAATAATTTCAATGAAACATTTTAGAAATAATTTCAATGAAACATTTTACAAATAATTTCAATGAAACATTTTAAAATTTTGCAACCAGAATTCACCTGTTGAATTGTTCTCAAGTTATGTCCAAAGGTCCGACCCCCAGGTAGTTCCCAATCTAGGGCCTTTCTTACATTGTGGCCCCTGTATGCTGCCTGGATCTGTGTAGCTGCTGTGTCCAGCTTCTTGTGGCCGGTACTGGATCCAAATGAAGCATGAGAACCTGTCAATAAAGAGTATTATGTACGGACTACGTGATTGTCAAGAAGAATCAGTAAAATGTTCAGTGTATACGTAGTAATGATGTTGTTTGTTCACATATGATAATGACAACAAATGACATCACTGTCTTACGAGACTGAGCTCAGAATGGTCAACGAGACTGAACAGTGTCAATGACAACATCATCATCGGGTGCCGTCTCCGCAACGAAGGTTGGCTACCATGGAGCGCCATTCTGCTCTGTCTCTTGCTTTGATGGTGCAGGTTGTCATAGGCTGGCTTGTCCATCTTTTGATGTTACTCGTCCATGTTAGCCTTGGCCTGCCTCTGCCTCTTATACCTTGTATTTTCCCCTCTAAAATTATTTGTAGTCGGCTGTTGTGCCTTTTAACATGGCCCAAAAATCGCATTTGTCTTGTTTGAATTGTATTTAGTAGTTCTCTCTTCATTTTTAGTTGTTTTAAAATTTCATTGTTTGTTTTATTTTCCTTCCATCCAATTCTACCTATTCTTCTATATATCCACAGTTCAAAGGCTCAAATTTTCTGTTCTGTTTTCTTGTCTAATTGCTTTCAATTTACATTGCAATTCTCTGGACATCACTGTCTAACAAACATGCACCATCTCTTTTGCTGTGGATGTCTGCTGCAAGATTTCATTACGAATAGGCTCTTCCTGTAAAGTCATCCCTAAGTGGTTTATTTCATTAAAGATCTTTCTATCTATCTATTGTCCTGTCGAGCCGAAGACGGCACATAGGGCAGAACCACAATCTCAAAAACAGAAACCTTGCGTGCCAAAATGGCACATATTGCAGAGATCACTGATCTAAAATCTATGGCGATGTTTCCATAACAATGCTTTTTACAATGACATCTTGTCAAGCCATCGATCAACCTCCTTAGTCGCCTCTTACGACATGCCTGGAAGGTCACAGTGTCACTATTCTTTACCTTCCTCATAATGAAGCTCCGGTAACACATGGGATACAAAAGATGTTTACAAGGATTGAAAACTGTTAGAATAAAAATTTAGATAAGAGAAAGACTATCTGGGTCTATGCCCTATCGGCCAGCTACGGCTCGAAATGTCAATAGATAGATAAATAGGTAAAATACGAGACTTGAGTCGGGATCTCAGCACATGACTTTCCACCCATATGTGCTCAGCCACCTATCCAGAAGTGTTCAGAGACTTCTGGATAGTGTCACTTCAAGCATCAAAAGTCATGATGTGAGTCAGCATTCCTCGCCTTTCCAGAGTACTACCTGGTACCCATTTCTGCCAACAGTTGGATCCATAGATACAACAATACAGGCAAAACTATCAGGAGAACTATATATGAACTACCAAAAAAATTAGAAAAAAAAAAGTTAAATTCATATATTGCAGATATAGACAATACTTCAAGCAAATGAAAGATAGACTCTAAGAATCAACAACTTGCCTAATTCAACTTTAATAGATAGACTCTAAAAACCAACAACTTGCCTAATTCAACTTTAATAGATAGACTCTAAGAACCAACAACTTGCCTAATTCAACCTTAATAGATAGATTTTGTTTCCAATGATCTGGAATGATGAATGGAAACAGGTAAAAAATATATGGAAAGAGACATGCGAAGAAACACTGGGGAAAAGAGAACGCCAGAATAAGGCATGGATGACAGCAGAGATCCAGGATAAAATTAAAGAAAGAAAGAACAAGAAAGCAGACATAAATAAAAGCAAAACAAGAAGTAATAAAGCCAAGACACAGGAAGCTTACACAGAGGTGAACAAAGAAGTGAGAAGATGCAAAAAAGGGGAAAAGAGGAAATATATAGATGAACTAGCAAAAGAGGCAGAAGAAGCAGCAAATAAAGGGAATATGAAAGAACTGTACCACAGCACAAAGAAATTAGGTGGAAAATACAAACAGATCAACGCCTTTATCAAAGATAAGAAAGGAAATCTGCTTAGTAATATAAGGAACAAATGGAGAGATGGAAAGAGCACTTTGAAGAACTTTTGAACAGACCCAGCTCAATAATCCTCCAGATATACTACCAGCAGAAGAAGAGTTACATGTTAACTGCGGAAAACCAAGCAAAGAAGAAATAATGAAAGCCATCAAACTATTAAAAAATGGTAAGCCACAGGACCAGATGAAATTCCTTCGGAAGCCATCAAAGCAGATATTAACACCTCTACCAAGATGTTACATGATCTATTGGATAAAATTTGGGAGAGGGAAGAAATACCTAAAGACTGGAGAGAAGGTTATATGATCAAACTACCAAAGAAGGAAGTTTACAGGAGTGCACAAATTATAGGGGAATTATGCTATTATCAGTGCCAGGAAAAATATTAGGCAGAATCATTCTGGAGAGACTAAAGGAGGCTATAGAGAAACACTTGAGAGATGAACAAGCAGTTTTAGGAAGAACAGATCATGTGCTGATCAAATAACTACTCTACGTATAATAGTTGAACAAAGTTTAGAACTAAAATCCCCACTTTATATTGGATTCATAGATTACGAAAAGGCATTTGATAGTTTAGACAGAAGAATGCTTTGGAAGTTGCTGAGTCATTACGGAATCCCCATAAAGTTTATTAACCTGATAAAAACAATGTATGAAGGAACAAAATGTAGTGTGGTGCTGAAGGACAGCTTACAGAAGCATTTGAAATAAGACAGAAGTAAGGCAAGGATGCCTTCTGTCTCCATTTCTCTTTCTACTGGCCATAGATTGGATTATGAAAATAACTCAAAACAACAGAAATGGGATCCAGTGGTCACTGACCAAACAACTTGATGATTTAGACTTTGATGATGACATAGCTCTCCTATCACACAGCCATCAACAGATGCAGGATAAAATGAGTATATTAGATGAGAGATCACAACAGCTAGGACTAAAGATTAATAGAGATAAGACCAACATTATGAGAATTAATGAAGTTGGCAATAATCAAATAAAACTAGGAGAAATACCTCTACTAGATGTACAATTTACATATATCTGGGCAGTAATATAGATAAGAGGGAGGAACAGAAAATGATACCAAAATAAGGATATCAAAAGCAAGAGGAACTTTCATTGCACTGGGAAACATATGGAATCCAAAGAAATTAGGTTAAATACAAAAATAAAAATTTTCAACTCATATGTTAAGTCGGTCCTATTATATGGCTGTGAAACATGGAGAATAACAAAATTGGCAATCACGAAGGTACAGACTTTCATTAATGGATGCTTACGCAGAATAATGGGATGGAAATGGCAGGACAAAGTCACTAACGTGGAATTATGGAAATGTACCGGTCAAATACCAGTGGATAAAGAGATACAGCGTAGACGATGGCGATGGATAGGACACACACTACGGAAGCCAACTGAGAGTATTACACAACAGGCCCTTTTTTGGAATCCCCAGGGGAAAAGACAAAGAGGAAGACCAAGGAATTCTTGGAGAAGACAGATAGAAGCAGAGATGAAGATGATGGGGAAGACATGGAATGAACTTAAAAGAATTGCAAAAACAGAACGACTTGGAAAGTGTTTGTTGAAGACCTATGCTCCACTGGGAGCTAAAAGGTAGAAAAGAGAGAGAGATAGATTCTAAGAACCAACAACTTGCCTAATTCAACCTTAATAGATAGACTCTAAGAACCACAACTTGCCTAATACTTAAAACCCTAAAATACAACAAATTGTCCTTGCCCAACAGTTGTAACCCTAGTGACTAACACGTTGTCTTAAAGTCATAACCTAATATCCAAAAATCCTGCCCCACAGGTAGAACCATAAAATCCAACATCCTTTTCCTAACAGATGGAACCTTAACATCAATGCTTCCCACAAGTGCAACCCTAACATCCAACAACCTGCCCCTCACAGGTGAAAAATTAACATCCAACAACCTGCCCCCTCACAGGTGAAAAACTAAACATCCAACAACCTGCTCCCTCACAGGTGAAAAATTAACATCCAACAACCGTCCCCCTCACAGGTGAAAAACTAACATCCAACAATCCTGAAAAACTAACATCCAACAACCGTCCCCCGCACAGGTGAAAAACTAACATCCAACAATCCTGAAAAACTAACATCCAAAAACCTGCCCCCTCACAGTGTGAAAAACTAACATCCAACAACCCGCCCCCTAGCAGGTGAAAAACTAACGCCCAACAATCCTGAAAAACTAACATCCAACAACCTGCCCCTTGCAGGTGAAAAACTAATATCCAACAACCTGCTCCTCGCAGGTGGAAAAACTAACATCCAACAACCTGCCCTTGCAGGTGAAAAACTAACATCCAACAACCTACCCCTCACAGGTAAAAACTAACATCCAACAACCTGCCCCTCAGAGGTGAAAAACTAACATCCAACAACCTGCCCTCACATGTGAAAAACTAACATCCAACAACCTCCCCCTCACAGGTAAAAACTAACATCCAACAACCTCCCCTCACAGGTAAAAACTAACATCCAACAACCTCCCCCTCACAGGTAAAAACTAACATCCAACAACCTCCCCCTCACAGGTAAAAAGTAACATCCAACAACCTGCCTCTCACAGGTGAAAAACTAACATCCAACAACCTGCCTCTCACAGGTGAAAAACTAACATCCAACAACCTGCCCCTCACAGGTGAAAAACTAACATCCAACAACCTACCCCTCACAGGTAAAAACTAACATCCAACAACCTCCCCTTCAGAGGTGAAAAACTAACATCCAACAACCTGATCCCTCAAAGGTGAAAAACTAACATCCAACAACCTGCTCCCTCACAGGTGAAAAACTAAAATCCAACAACTGCCACTCACAGGTAAAAACTAACATCCAACAACAAACCTCCCATAAAAACATCAGCATGCAGAAACCTGTCCCCTACCTGGAAGATCAGAGGTAAACACGGTAAAGTCCCTGTTGTTTCCAGCAACCCTCATGTGCCGTGACATGAAGTCACTGCCAGTGTCACGTCGTCCTTGGCTTCCCTCTGTAGCACCTGCTTAACAAGAACAATGTCACAGAAAAATTAACAACTACGAAAGAGCAAATTAAACACAAATCTCACACAAATGACTGAATTAAACACAAATCTCACACAAATGACTGAATTAAACACAAATCTCACACAAATGACTGAATTAAACACAAATTTCACACAAATGACTGAATTAGACACAAATTTCACACAAATGACTGAATTAGACACAAATCTCACACAAATGACTGAATTAAACATAAATCTCACACAAATGACTGAATTAAACACAAATTTCACACAAATGACTGAATTAGACACAAATTTCACACAAATGACTGAATTAGACACAAATCTCACACAAATGACTGAATTAAACACAAATCTCACACAAATGACTGAATTAAACACAAATCTCACACAAATGACTGAATTAAACACAAATTTCACACAAATGACTGAATTAGACACAAATCTCACACAAATGACTGAATTAGACACAAATCTCACACAAATGACTGAATTAAACACAAATCTCACACAAATGACTGAATTAAACACAAATTTCACACAAATGACTGAATTAAACACAAATCTCACACAAATGACTGAATTAAACACAAATTTCACACAAATGACTGAATTAAACACAAATTTCACACAAATGACTGAATTAAACACAAATTTCACACAAATGACTGAATTAAACACAAATTTCACACAAATGACTGAATCAAACATTAATCTCAAATAACGCCCCATACGGGCAATCAGACGATTCTCGATAATACTCAAAACCTACAAGTGAATATCAAAGTTAAAGGACTAGACCTGGAGACAGTTCAGAGCTACAACTACCAGGGACATACTATAACCAGTGATGGGAAATGTACAACTGAAATAAATAAAAGGATAGGAATGGCAAAAAGTAATTTTAATGCCATGAAGAACATACTAACACCAAAACAAATAACACTAGGGCTAAAATTAAGAATAGCAAAATGTTATATCTCCGCAACAATCCTATATGGTGCAGAAACATGGACACTAGACAAGAAAACAGAACAGAAAACTGCAACCTTGTGGATTTATAGAAGATTGGATGCAAAGAAAAGAAAATAAAACAAACGATGAAGTCTTAAAATGAACTAACAATGAAAAGAGAACTACTAAACACAATTCAAATAAGACAATTGAGATTTCTGGGGCATGTTAAAAGACACAGCAGCCTACTAAAATTAATCTTGGAAGGGAAAATACAAGGTAAAAGAGGCAGAGGCAGAACTAAACTAACATGGACGAGTAACATCAAAAGATGGACAAGTCAGCCTATGACAACCTGCATCATCAAAGCAAGAGTGGAATGGGGCTCCATGGTAGCCAACCTACTATGTGGAGACGGCAATCAATGATAATGATGATGATGAAAGACTGAAAAAAAAGAATAATTAATGGCCTGGAAATGTGATGTTCAAAAGTGATATTAAATGCTAACTTGGGGGTGTGTGGCGTGTGTTGTATAAGAGGTAAGACCCTCAGGAAAAAAAATCCTAGGTTCGAATCCTGCCACAGATGTGGACATTTTTCACTTTGAATCCAATTCCCGGCTTTGCCCTCCCCTAATCTTTGAATAATTAGATTCAATGTCTAGCCCCTTTAGATATTGATAAAAAACAGGATATCTGAAAGGGCTAGACATCGGATCTTATTACTGTAAATAAAACAGGATATCTGAAAGGGCTAGACATCGGATCTTATTACTGACTGTAAAGAAAACAGGATATCTGAAAGGGCTAGACATCAGATCTTATTACTGAAAAAAAAAAACAGGATATCTGAAAGGGCTAGACATCAGATCTTATTACTGAAAAAAAAACAGGATATCTGAAAGGGATACACATCAGATCTTATTACTGACTGTAAAGAAAACAGGATATCTGAAAGGGCTAGACATCAGATCTTATTACTGTAAAAAAAAACAGGATATCTGAAAGGGCTAGACATCAGATCTTATTACTGTAAAAAAACAGGATATCTAAAAGAGCTAGACATCAGATCTTATTACTGTAAAAAAAAAACAGGATATCTGAAAGGGCTAGACATCAGATCTTATTACTGTAAAAAAAAACACAGGATATCTGAAAGGGCTACACATCAGATCTTATTACTGTAAAAAAAAAACAGGATATCTGAAAGGGCTAGACATCAGATCTTATTACTGTAAAAAAAAACAGGATATCTGAAAGGGCTAGACATCAAATCTTATTACTGTAAAAAAAAAAAAGATATGTGAAAGGGCTAGATATCAGATCTTATTACTGTAAAAAAAAAACAGGATATCTGAAAGGGCTACACATCAGATCTTATTACTGTAAAAAAAAACAGGATATCTGAAAGGGCTAGACATCAGATCTTATTACTGTAAAAAAAAACAGGATATCTGAAAGGGCTAGACATCAGATCTTATTACTGTAAAAAAAAAAAAAAACAGGATATCTGAAAGGGCTAGACATCAGATCTTATTACTGTAAAAAAAACAGGATATCTAAAAGGGCTAGACATCAGATCTTATTACTGTAAAAAAAAAAAAACAGGATATCTGAAAGGGCTAGACATCAGATCTTATTACTGTAAAAAAAAACAGGATATCTGAAAGGGCTGGACATCGGATCTTATTACTGTAAAAAACAGGAGAGATAGAGTTGCTTGCACAGAACAGAGACAAATGGCGAGATTTTATAAAAGATCTTTCTATCTATTGACCTTTCGAGCCGTAACCGGCCCATAGGGCGTAGACCAAGATACACCTTCTCCTATATGGATTTTTTTTTTTGTTCTAGCAGTTTTCTTTTAAAGATATTTTATCAAATCTCGCCATCTGTCTCTGTTCTGTGCAAGCAGTTCTATCTCATTGAGGGAGTCGACTCCTGCTGCTCTTGCCTCTCTCATCAATGTTCTTCTCAGTGTCTCCCTGGGTCTTCCTCTTTTTCTTTTACCTGTTGTTTCCCATATGAGGGCTTGCTTTGCTATTCGGTTATTATCTCTTCTCATCACATGTCCAAGATCTTTACAAGGATGAAAAACTGCTAGAATAAAAATTTAGATAAGAGAAAGAGTATCTGGGTCTATGCCCTATGGACCAGCTACGGCTGGAAAGGTCAATAGATAGATAGATAAAAAAAACAGGAGGTTCCGTGAGCATTCTCCTCATGTTAATGATCCCCTAAAAGTTGAAAATCAAAAAGAGAAGGCCAGAACTGGTTGCCGCCCAGGAAAAGTTGATATGAAAAATCTAGTAAAAAAATTATTGTGGCGATTCATGTTTGTACAAAAATACAGATACTATACAATTGTTATGTAGGCCCAGTCTAACATATGGATGTGAATCATGGACAATAGGACAACAGACAAGAAAATCACTGGAGTCTGTAGAAATGTGGTTTTACAGAAGAATGTTGAGAATACCAAGGACAGCTAAGAAGAGTAATGAAAATGTTCTGAAGGAGGCAAATACAAAAAAAGAGGTATAATGTCCAATATTAGGAAGAAACAATGATCATTTTTTTGGTCACGTAATGAGAAGAGAACAGCTGGAATATATCATAACAACTGGGAAAACTGAGGGACGAAGAGATAGCGGGAAGCAAAGAGAAAGATACCAGACAGCTTAAGAGAATGGCTTCGCAGAAGGTCAACAACATAAATGATAAATAACTGTCGAGACTGAAAGTTGTGGAGAGACATGATCACCTACGTCAGCAGGCCCGGTACTTGATGATGATGATGATGATGACTAAAAAACAATGTACAAAACTCTTGATGATGTAAAAGAGAGAGTTCTGAAGTCAAGGAATATCTGCCTGTATTGTAAAGGACACCTAAGCACATGGCTAATGTGTGAAACTGGGCAAAAAAAGTGAGATTTACGCAAAGTACAGTACCACTGGGACTTCACTAGACTATAGAGCTGGTGTGTACAAATAAAATTACAAATACTAACTTCCGGAAAATGAGAAATGAAAAAAAATTATACAGAAAAAAAATTACATATTAAAAAAATGCTATGGTAAAAAGCTATGTGTAAAAAGTGGATGACACAAATTAGAACAATGTTTCAGCTCAATAGGCCTTCAGCAGGAACAACATACACAGAGATAGGTATTTAAAATAGTAATTAATTTCAAACTAAAATGAGAAATACAAATAAAATAAAATATCTTCCCTACATACATTTTAAAGAGGTGAGATGCAGAATGGCTCAGGCAAAAGCAGCTTTCCAAAAAATGAGGAAGATACTAGGCAATCCATTTTTGACAATAGAAACAAGAAAAAGAGTTCTTAAATGTTATGTAGAGCCAGTCGTAACATATGGATGCGAATCATGGATAATAGGACAACAGACAAGAAAATCACTGGAATCTGTAGAAATGTAGTTTTACAGAAGAATGTTGAGAGTACCATGGAGAGGTAAGAAGAGAAATGAAGAGGTTCTGAAAGAGGTCAAAGCAAAAAGAGAGCTAATTTCCAATATTAGGAAGAAACCATCATTTTTGGCCATGTAATGAGAAGAGAACAGCTGGAATATATTGTAACAACTGGAATATATTGTAACAACTGGAAAAATTGAGGGACGAAGAGATAGAGGGAAGCAAAGAGAGAAAATAACAGCTTGACAGCTTAAAAGAATGGCTTGGCAGAAGGTCAACAACAGAGATGATAAATAGCTGCCGAAATCGAAAGTTGTGGAGAGACATGATCACCTACGCCAGTAGGCACGGTACTTGATGATGATGATGTTATACATTTTATTTTTATTTATTTTATTTTATTTTTATTTCTCATTCTAGCTCAAATTATTTGTATTATTTATGATTTTTTATTTTCAATACCTATCTGTGTGTGTGTGTGTATGTTTGTTCCTGCTGAAGGCCTATTGAGCTGAAACGTTCTAATTTGTGTCGTCCGCTTATTACTTAAAGCTTTAATCATACCATTTTTTTTCCTACATATTTTGTTTCATTTCTCCTTACAATTAGCTCTCCTTGCAGCTTCATATTTTTATGCATTTCTTTGCCTTGACCCTACTTGAGGCAGGTACAAATCTACGAAAATGTGATCTTAATCTAGTTAAATAATAATAAACGAAGAGTATGAAGAAAGAGAAAGGACAAGAGGTAGGGTTCGATCCCAACCCGACGGCTTGCAGTTCACCAGCCTTAAATGGTACCGGATTTTTTTTCTGGGAAAGTAAAGCAGCACGCGCCCGTGCGCTGCCGGGGCCCGAAAGGGAAGTAAAGAATAGCGGCGCTGTACCCTACCAGGCATGTTCGTAAGAGGCGAGAAAGGAGGGTTAGGCATGGACTGGCTATCCCATACTGTAAAAAATAAGCCGAAAAAACTTCACAAACATGAACAAGTCAAAGAAAGATAAAGTAAATCCGTCAACCAGGAAAGAGAAGGGCTCTCTGTCTAAAAGACGTATGACGCAATCCGGAGAAAGCCATAAGGAGTCCGGGTTGCCGACTCACCCTTTGTCTACCAGGAAATCATCCAGAATTGGCACCTGGAATGTTCGTACCCTTAACGAACAGGGAAAAGCGGCACAAGTGGCAGCAGAAATGAACAACTACAAGATAGATATTCTGGGAATGTGTGAAACAAGATGGCTGGGAGCGGAGAGAATAAAATTGAATACAGGGGAGATGATTTTATCATCAGGACACCAGGAACCAGGAGCACAACATAGCGAAGGGGTAGCTATAATGCTATCAAAGAATGCACAGAAGACACTAATAGAATGGGAGGCAGTGGGACCAAGACTGGTGAGAGCAACATTTAGAACAACCAAAAACAAAATAAAATTACACATTATACAATGCTATGCACCAACCAACGATAAAGATGACTCAGTTAAAGATGATTTTTATAAACAGCTACAATGCCAGATGGATGCAAGACGAGCCAAGGATATTATAATCTTGATGGGAGACCTAAATGCTAAGGTAGGATCAGACAACAGAGGCTTTGAAGAGATTATGGGAAAACATGGACTTGGAGATATAAACGAGAATGGAGAGATATTGTGAATTTCTGCGCCCTTAATCAAATGAGCCTAGGAGGAACAATATTCCAACATAAAAGAATACACAAAGCTACATGGGTGTCGCCAGATCATAGAACGGAAAATCAAATTGATCACATATGTATTAATAATAAGTTTAAGTCATCCTTACAGGATGTAAAAGTATATAGAGGGGCAGATATAGCTTCTGATCATCATCTTCTGTTAGCCAAACTTAAAATTAAATTAAAAGGTATACTACAACGAATAAGGGCAGGAAGTATTTCAATGTAGGGTTTCTTAAAGAACAAGGAATTAAAGATAAATTCGCAGTCACAATATCAAACAAATACCAAGTCCTCCAACAACTAGAAAATACAATAAATATAGAAGATCATTGGAAACAGGTAAAAAATATATGGAAAGAGACATGCGAAGAAACACTGGGGAAAAGAGAACGCCAGAATAAGGCATGGATGACAGCAGAGACCCTGGATAAAATTAAAGAAAAGAAAGAACAAGAAAGCAGACATAAATAAAAGCAAACAAGAAGTAATAAAGCCAAGACACAGGAAGCTTACACAGAGGTGAACAAAGAAGTGAGAAGATGCATTAAAAGGATAAGAGGAAATATATAGATGAATTAGCTAAAGAGGCAGAAGAAGCAGCAAATAAAGGGAATATGAAAGAACTGTACAACAGCACAAAGAAATTAGGTGGAAAATACAAACAGATCAACGCCTTTATCAAAGATAAGAAAGGAAATCTGCTTAGTAATATAAAGGAACAAATGGAGAGATGGAAGGAGCACTTTGAAGAACTTTTGAACAGACCTGGCTCAAATAATCCTCCAGATATACTACCAGCAGAAGAAGAATTACACGTTAACTGCGGAAAACCAAGCAAAGAAGAAATAATGAAAGCCATCAAACTGTTAAAAGATGGTAAAGCCACAGGACCAGATGAAATTCCTTCGGAAGCCATCAAAGCAGATATTATCACCTCTACCAAGATGTTACATAATCTATTGGATAAAATTGGGAGAGGGAAGAAATACCTAAAGACTGGAGAGAAGGTTATATGATCAAACTACCAAAGAAAGGAAGTTTACAGGAGTGCACAAATTATAGGGGAATTATGCTACTATCAGTGCCAGGAAAAATATTAGGCAGAATCATTCTGGAGAGACTAAAAGAGGCTATAGAGAAACACTTGAGAGATGAACAAGCAGGTTTTAGGAAGAACAGATCATGTGCTGATCAAATAACTACTCTACGTATAATAGTTGAACAAAGTTTAGAACTAAAATCCCCACTTTATATTGGATTCATAGATTACGAAAAGGCATTTGATAGTTTAGACAGAAGAATGCTTTGGAAGTTGCTGAGTCATTATGGAATCCCCATAAGTTTATTAACCTGATAAAAACAATGTATGAAGGAACAAAATGTAGTGTGGTGCATGAAGGACAGCTTACAGAAGCATTTGAAATAAGAACAGGAGTAAGGCAAGGATGCCTTCTGTCTCCATTTCTCTTTCTACTGGCCATAGATTGGATTATGAAAATAACTCAAAACAACAGAAATGGGATCCAGTGGTCACTGACCAAACAACTTGATGATTTAGACTTTGCTGATGACATAGCTCTCCTATCACACAGCCACCAACAGATGCAAGATAAAATGAGTATATTAGATGAGAGATCACAACAGCTAGGACTAAAGATTAATAGAGATAAGACCAACATTATGAGAATTAATGCAGTTGGCAATAACCAAATAAAACTAGGAGAAATACCTCTACTAGACGTACAATCTTATATATATCTGGGCAGTAATATAGATAAAGAGGAGGAACAGAAAACGATACCAAAATAAGGATATCAAAAGCAAGAGGAGCTTTCATTGCACTGGGAAACATATGGAAATCCAAAGAAATTAGGCTAAATACAAAAATACAAATTTTCAACTCCAATGTTAAGTCGGTTCTATTATATGGCTGTGAAACATGGAGAATAACAAAATTGACAATCACGAAGGTACAGACTTTCATTAATGGATGCTTGCGCAGAATAAAGGGATGAAATGGCAGGACAAAGTCACAAACGTGGAATTATGGAAATGTACCGGTCAAATACCAGTGGATAAAGAAATACAGCGAAGACGATGGCGATGGATAGGACACACACTACGGAAACCAACTGAGAGTATTACACAACAGGCCCTTTTTTGGAATCCCCAGGGGAAAAGACAAAGAGGAAGACCAAGGAATTCTTGGAGAAGACAGATTGAAGCAGAGATGAAGATGATGGGGAAGACATGGAATGATCTTAAAGAATTGCAAAAACAGAACGACTTGGAAAGTGTTTGTTGAAGACCTATGCTCCACTGGGAGCTAAAAGGTAGAAGAAGAAGAAAGCAGCACGGGCGAAATACCGACTACATTACCCCAAAAATGTGCTGAAGGTCTGTAAAATTTATGGTGACTAACACCATATTCCCTATACGTCACTTGGCGTGACGGGGTACTTTACTACGAAGAAAGAGAAAAATAAAAAAAATGAAATCATACCTTCCATTTTGCGTTTTTCCTCTTCTAGTCGATTTTGCAAGGTCAAGGCAGTTGCTTTGATCACCTGCTTCCGTTCCTCATTGGTTCTGGCCATATGGTTTGTGGTGCCGAGGGAGAAAGCTATCCCAGAGTCATCAGGAATCCTAGTTCCAGAGATGACTCCGCTGCCCTGTAGCTGGAACTCGGAGACTCCTCCAGATCTCTCGTTAGTTGCGGCAGAGACCGCCAGAGCTGATTCTTGCATCTGTCTATGTTTCATAACCTGAGCAGAAGATAGATTTAGGTGTCAGATCATAAACAGTGCCACTTACAATTTTTTTTTATAAAGCACTGGCCTGTGACAACTAATGAAATTCTGTTTATGTCATTGGCCTGTGAGAACTAATGAAGCTCTGTTTGTCACTGGCCTGCAAGAACTAATGAAGCTGTTTATATTACTGGTCTGAGAGAACTAATGAAATTCTGTTTACACCACTGGCCTGCAAGAACCAATGAAGCTGTTTATATTACTGGTCAGAGAACTAATGAAATTCTGTTTACACCACAGGCCTGTGAGAACTAATGAAGCTCCATTTATGTCACTGGTTGGATAGAACTAATGAAATTCTGTTTATTCCATTCAAATGATAAAACTAGTGGAGTGATTGTACGCCACTCAATTAAGAGAACTAAAGGAATAATGCTTAACTCAAATCTCAGTGCAGGGTTAGAGTTCTGTTCACAACATTATCATAGAATACTGGTTTGAGTTATGTTTATAGCACTGATTAAACAATGCTGACTGAGCTATGTTTACTCCACTCAACTGAAAGAATTGATGGAGTGATGTTTATGCCATTCACCTAAGAGAACTGATGGAGTGATCTTATGCCATTCACCTAAGAGAATTGAAATAGTGGTATTTATGCCATTAACCTAGGAGAATGGATGGAGTGATCTTTATGCCACTCACCTAGGAGAATGGACAGAGTGATGTTTGTGCCACTCACCTAGGAGAATGGATGGAGATGTTTATGCCACTCACCAAGGAGAATGGATGGAGATGTTTATGCCACTCATCTAGGAGAATGGATGGAGTGATGTTTATGCCACTCACCTAAGAGAATGGACAGAGTGATGTTTATGCCATTCACCTAGGAGAATGGATGGAGTGATGTTTATACCACTCACCTAGGAGAATGGATGGAGTGATGTTTATACCACTTACCTAGGAGAATAGATGGAGATGTTTATGCCACTCACCTAGGAGAATGGATGGAGATGTTTATGCCACTCACCGAGGAGAATGGATGGAGGTGTTTATGCCACTCACCAAGGAGAATGGATGGAGATGTTTATGCCACTCACCGAGGAGAATGGATGGAGATGTTTATGCCACTCACCGAGGAGAATGGATGGAGATGTTTATGCCACTCATCTAGGAGAATGGATGGAGTGATGTTTATGCCATTCACCTAGGAGAATGGATGAAGTGATGTTTATACCACTCACCTAGGAGAATGGATGGAGTGATGTTTATACCACTTATCTAGGAGAATGGATGGAGATGTTTATGCCACTCACCGAGGAGAATGGATGGAGATGTTTATGCCACTCACCGAGGAGAATGGATGGAGATGTTTATGCCACTCACCTAGGAGAATGGATGAAGATGTTTATGCCACTCACCGAGGAGAATGGATGGAGATGTTTATGCCACTCACTGAGGAGAAGGGATAGAGATGTTTATGCCACTCACCTAGGAGAATGGATGGAGATGTTTATGCCACTCACCTAAGAGAATGGATGGAGATGTTTATGCCACTCACCTAAGAGAATGGGTAGAGTGATATTTATGCCACTTACCTAGAGAATGGATGGAGTGATGTTTATGCCATTCACCTAAGAGAATGGATGCAGTGATGTTTATGCTATTCACCTAAGAGAATGAATGGATGGAGTGATGTTTATGCCATTCACCTAAGAGAATGGATGCAGTGATGTTTATGCCATTGACCTAAGAGAATGGATGCAGTGATGTTTATGCCATTCACCTAAGAGAATGAATGGATGGAGTGATGGTTATGCCATTCACCAAAATGAAATCATTGACTGATGTTTGTATCACTTACCTGTGACAACTGATGTGTGTGTCACTTACCTATGAGAGCTGATGTTTGTGTCACTTACCTATGAGAGCTGATGTTTGTGTCACTTACCTATGAGAACTGATGTTTGTGTCACTTACCTGTGAGAGCTGATGTTTGTGCCACTTACCTATGAGAGCTGATGTTTGTGTCACTTACCTATGAGAACTGATGTTTGTGTCACTTACCTGTGAGAGCTGATGTTTGTGCCACTTACCTGTGAGAACTGATGTGTGTGTCACTTACCTATGACAGCTGATGTTTGTGCCACTTACCTATGACAGCTGATGTTTGTACCACTTACCTATGACAGCTGATGTTTGTACCACTTACCTATGACAGCTGATGTTTGTGTCACTTACCTGTGAGAGCTGATGTTTGTGTCACTTACCTGTGTAGCTGATGTTTGTGTCACTTACCTATGACAGCTGATGTTTGTACCACTTACCTATGACAGCTGATGTTTGTACCACTTACCTGTGAGAGCTGATGTTTGTGCCACTTACCTATGACAGCTGATGTTTGTGTCACTTACCTGTGAGAGCTGATGTTTGTATCACTTACCTGTGAGAGCTGATGTTTGTGCCACTTACCTATGACAGCTGATGTTTGTGCCACTTACCTATGACAGCTGATGTTTGTGTCACTTACCTATGAGAACTGATGTTTGTGCCACTTACTACCTGTGAGAGCTGATGTTTGTGTCACTTACCTGTGAGAGCTGATATTTGTATCACTTACCTGTGAGAACTGATGTTTGTGTCACTTACCTGTGAGAGCTGATGTTTGTATCACTTACCTGTGAGAGCTGATGTTTGTGCCACTTACCTATGACAGCTGATGTTTGTGCCACTTACCTATGACAGCTGATGTTTGTGTCACTTACCTGTGAGAGCTGATGTTTGTATCACTTACCTGTGAGAGCTGATGTTTGTGCCACTTACCTATGACAACTGATGTTTGTGTCACTTACCTGTGAGAGCTGATGTTTGTATCACTTACCTGTGAGAGCTGATGTTTGTGCCACTTACCTATGACAGCTGATGTTTGTGCCACTTACCTATGAGAACTGATGTTTGTGTCACTTACCTGTGAGAGCTGATGTTTGTGCCACTTACCTGTGAGAGCTGATGTTTGTGTCACTTACCTGTGAGAGCTGATGTTTGTGTCACTTACCTGTGAGAGCTGATGTTTGTGTCACTTACCTGTGAGAGCTGATGTTTGTGTCACTTACCTGTGAGAGCTGATGTTTGTACCACTTACCTATGACAGCTGATGTTTGTGCCACTTACCTGTGAGAGCTGATGTTTGTGCCACTTACCTGTGAGAACTGATGTTTGTACCACTTACCTCCGAGAACTGATGTTTGTACCACTTACCTCCGAGAACTGATGTTTGTGCCACTTACCTGTGAGAGCTGATGTTTGTGCCACTTACCTCCGAGAACTGATGTTTGTGCCACTTACCTCAGAGAACTGATGGAGTATGCTGTCCACATCCAAATTCAGCTTCTGTCCCCTAAACTCAATCAACTTGACCCCACTCCTTGCTGTTGTTGATGTAGCAGATGATGATGTTGCCATTACATTGAGAGCATGTTGGTTTGTGTTTACACCAACCTCGTTGTCTTTCGGTTGCTTTTGCTGTCTACCTGTGTTCCTGCCAGACAAAAGTATGCTACATTAGATTACCAGACAAAAGTAAGCTACATTAGATTACCAGACAAAAGTAAGCTACATTAGATTACCAGACAAAAAGTACGCTACATTAGATTACCAGACAAAAAAGTATGCTACATTAGATTACCAGACAAAAAGTACGCTACGTTAGATTACCAGACAAAAAGTACGCTACATTAGATTACCAGACAAAAAGTACGCTACATTAGATTACCAGACAAAAAGTACGCTACATTAGATTATGAGACAAAAAGTACACTAGATTACCTGACAAAAGTATGCTACATTAGATCATCAGACAAAAGTATGCTACATTAGATCATCAGACAAAAAGTATGCTACATTAGATCATCAGACAAAAAGTATGCTACATTAGATCATCAGACAAAAAGTTCACTATATTAGAATACCAGACAAAAAGTTCACTATATTAGAATACCAGACAAAAAGTTCACTATATTAGAATACCAGACAAAAAGTTCACTATATTAGAATACCAGACAAAACTACATCTACGTTATATTTCCAGACATACATTACATTCACTCATTCATTTTTCTCTCAGGCACATAGGGCAGAAGTCTTAGTTCTCCATAATTGATGACCTGCTGTTAATTCTTGGTTGTTTCCTAGTCCCATGGTTGAGTCATATGTACAGAAAACCTTATAACAGGTCACGTATGAAATTACGACGGCTTTAAAAGAACACCTCTCACAGTATGTCGACAATGAAGGTGAGGTTAGTCCACGTGTCAAAAGAATAGTGGAACACGACACCAAGAAGGAATGGCAGAACACGGTGCCAAGAAGGAATGGTGGAACATGGCGCCAAGAAGGAATGGTGGAACACTGCGCCAAGAAGGAATGGTGGAGTATGGCACCAAGAAGGAATGGTGGAACATGGCGCCAAGAAGGTATGGTGGAACACTGCGCCAAGAAGGAATGGTGGAACACGGCACCAAGAAGGTATAGTGGAACACTGCGCCAAGAAGGAATGGCGGAACACGGTGCCAAGAAGGAATGGTGGAACACGGCGCCAAGAAGGTATAGTGGAACACGACGCCAAGAAGGTATAGTGGAACACTGCACCAAGAAGGAATGGCGGAACACGGTGCCAAGAAGGAATGGCGGAACACTGCGCCAAGAAGGTATGGTGAACACTGCGCCAAGAAGGAATGATGGAACATGGCGCCAAGAAGGTATGGTGGAACACTGCATCAAGAAGGAATGGTGGAACACGGTGCCAAGAAGGGCAGAAGCAGGAAAGCATCCTCAGTGGCAAAGAACACAACACTTTCAATCATACAGGACAGGAACAATCATGCAGGACGGGAGCAATCGTGCAGGATGGAAGCAATCATGCAGGACGGGAGCAATCATGCAGGACGGGAACAATCATGCAGGACAGGAAAAATCATGCAGGACAGGAAAAATCATGCAGGACAGGAACAATAATGCAGGATAGGAACAATCATACAGGACAGGAACAATCAGTAGACGAACATTTTGATGGTTGCTGGAACAGCTCAACTATGATGTCAGTCCAAACTAAAGGCTAAGAGATCTTGTCTGTGGCCTATGCTCCAATAAGGAGTCTAAAGATCTTTGACTAAACAGAGAGATCTTGTCTGTGGCCTATGCTTCAATACAGAGTCTAAAGATCTTTGACTAAACAGAGAGATCTTGTCTGTGGCCTATGCTCCAATAAGGAGTCTAAAGAACTTTGACTAAATAGTGAGATCTTGTCTGTGGCCTATGCTCCAATAAGGAGTCTAAAGATCTTTGACTAAATAGAGAACATGTCTGTGGCCTATGCTCCAATAAGGAGTCTAAAGATCTTTGACTAAATAGAGAGAACATGTCTGTGGCCTTTGCTCCAATAAGGAGTCTAAAGATCTTTGACTAAATAGAGAGAACATGTCTGTGCCTTTGTTCCAATAAGGAGTCTAAAGATCTTTGACTAAATAGAGAGAACATGTCTGTGGCCTTTGTTCCAATAAGGAGTCTAAAGATCTTTGACTAAATAGAGAGAACATGTCTGTGGCCTTTGCTCCAATAAGGAGTCTAAAGATCTTTGACTAAATAGAGAGAACATGTCTGTGGCCTTCGCTCCAATAAGGAGTCTAAAGATCTTTGACTAAATAGAGAGAACATGTCTGTGGCCTTTGTTCCAATAAGGAGTCTAAAGATCTTTGACTGAATAGAGAGAACATGTCTGTGGCCTTCGCTCCAATAAGGAGTCTAAAGATCTTTGACTAAATAGAGAGAACATGTCTGTGGCCTTTGTTCCAATAAGAGTCTAAAGATCTTTGACTGAATAGAGAGAACATGTCTGTGGTCTTTGTTCCAATAAGGGGTCTAAAGATCTTTGACTAAATAGAGAGAACATGTCTGTGGCCTTTGTTCCAATAAGGAGTCTAAAGATCTTTGACTAAATAGAGAGAACATGTCTGTGGCCTTCGCTCCAATAAGGAGTCTAAAGATCTTTGACTAAATAGAGAGAACATGTCTGTGGCCTTTGTTCCAATAAGGAGTCTAAAGATCTTTGATTGAATAGAGAGAACATGTCTATGGCCTATGTTCCATAAGGAGTCTAAAGATCTTTGACTAAATAGAGAGAACATGTCTGTGGCCTTCGCTCCAATAAGGGGTCTAAAGATCTTTGACTAAATAGAGAGAACATGTCTGTGGCCTATGTTCCAATAAGGGGTCTAAAGATCTTTGACTAAATAGAGAGAACATGTCTGTGGCCTATGTTCCAATAAGGGGTCTAAAGATCTTTGACTAAATAGAGAGAACATGTCTGTGGCCTATGTTCCAATAAGGGGTCTAAAGATCTTTGACTAAATAGAGAGAACATGTCTGTGGCCTATGTTCCAATAAGGAGTCTAAAGATCTTTGACTAAATAGAGAGAACATGTCTGTGGCCTATGTTCCAATAAGGGGTCTAAAGATCTTTGACTGAATAGAGAGAACATGTCTGTGGCCTTCGCTCCAATAAGGAGTCTAAAGATCTTTGACTAAATAGAGAGAACATGTCTGTGGCCTATGTTCCAATAAGGGGTCTAAAGATCTTTGACTAAATAGAGAGAACATGTCTGTGGCCTTTGTTCCAATAAGGAGTCTAAAGATCTTTGACTAAATAGAGAGAACATGTCTGTGGCCTTTGTTCCAATAAGGAGTCTAAAGATCTTTGACTAAATAGAGAGAACATGTCTGTGGCCTTTGTTCCAATAAGGAGTCTAAAGATCTTTGACTAAATAGAGAGAACATGTCTGTGGCCTTCGCTCCAATAAGGAGTCTAAAGATCTTTGACTAAATAGAGAGAACATGTCTGTGGCCTTTGTTCCAATAAAGAGTCTAAAGATCTTTGATTGAATAGAGAGAACATGTCTGTGGCCTATGTTCCAATAAGGGGTCTAAAGATCTTTGACTAAATAGAGAGAACATGTCTGTGGCCTTTGTTCCAATAAGGATCTAAAGATCTTTGATTGAATAGAGAGAACATGTCTGTGGCCTTCGCTCCAATAAGGAGTCTAAAGATCTTTGACTAAACAGAGAGATCTTGTCTGTGGCCTATGCTCCAATAAGGAGTCTAAAGATCTTTGACTAAACAGAGAGATCTTGTCTGTGGCCTATGTTCCAATAAGGAGTCTAAAGATCTTTGACTAAACAGAGAGATCTTGTCTGTGGCCTATGTTCCAATAAGGGGTCTAAAGATCTTTGACTAAACAGAGAGATCTTGTCTGTGGCCTATGTTCCAATAAGGGGTCTAAAGATCTTTGACTAAACAGAGAGATCTTGTCTGTGGCCTATGTTCCAATAAGGGGTCTAAAGATCTTTGACTAAACAGAGAGATCTTGTCTGTGGCCTATGCTTCAATAAAGAGTCTAAAGATCTTTGACTAAACAGAGAGATCTTGTCTGTGGCCTATGCTCCAAAAAAATAGCCTAAAGATCTTTGATTGACTGAATAGAGAGACCTTTGTCTGTGCTAGTGCTGCAATAAGGGGTCCAAAGATCTTTCATTGAATTGTGTAAGAACTTCTCTGTGGCCAGTGCTCCCTTCAACCAGGCAGTCTAAATGGCTAAGATTTGATTGAATCTCTACCTGTGTGGCAAACATGCCCCTCACCACCACAGCGCCCTCCACCAAGTGGCTAGACTTAGAAGTACCTACCCATCTATCTCCGCTGGTGCCGCCCGAGGTGTGGATTCACCGGTCTCTTCTTCAACGTTGAATTATCATCCTGGTCTAGTTTGAACAACTCCCCACTGTCTCTGGTCTGCTCATCAATCTTCGTCTTTCTGTCCCGCCTGACACCCGTGCGGCTGCTGCCAACTTCGCCGCCTGCTTCTTCTGTCTCTCCGTAAGGTCATGCAAGACCTGCTGTTTTTTTCTCATAGGCCTTCTGTTTTGCAACTCTTTCCTGAGATGAGAAAAATGAGAAGATTTTCAAATGAGGAAGAATGAATTTTAGCATGGGAAGAATGACTTCCAGTTAAGGAAGAATTATTTTGAAGAAGATTTTGATAGAAAAAAATACATTTGGTAGATGTTATATAATGTTATGTATGTTGATATATAATATTAAAATGACAAATAATGTAAACAGACAATAGATTGATGACATGATGTAACAGACAACAGATTGATGACAAGAGCTAACAGACAACAGATTAATGACAAGAGCTAACAGACAACAGATTAATGACAAGAGCTAACAGACAACAGATTGATTACAAGATCTAACAGACAACAGATTGATGACAAGATCTAACAGACAATAGATTGATGACAAGAGCTAACAGACAACAGATTGATTACAAGAGCTAACAGACAATGGATTGATGACAAGATCTAACAGACAACAGATTGATGACAAGATCTAACAGACAATAGATTGATGACAAGAGCTAACAGACAACTGATTGATTACAAGAGCTAACAGACAACGGATTGATGACAATATCTAACAGACAATAGATTGATGACAAGATCTAACAGACAATAGATTGATGACAAGAGCTAACAGACAACAGATTGATTACAAGAGCTAACAGACAACGGATTGATGACAAGATCTAACAGACAACAGATTGATGACAAGATCTAACAGACAATAGATTAATGACAAGAGCTAACAGACAACGGATTGATGACAAGAGCTAACAGACAACAGATTGATGACAAGATCTAACAGACAACAGATTGATGACAAGATGTAACAGACACAGATTGATGACAAGATGTAACAGACAACGGATTGATGACAAGATCTAACAGACAACAGATTGATGACAGAGCTAACAGACAACAGATTGATGACAAGATCTAACAGACAACAGATTGATGACAAGATCTAACAGACAACAGATTGATGACAAAACTTAACAGACAACAGCTTGATGACAAGAGCTAACAGACAACAGATTAATGACAAGAGCTAACAGACAACAGATTGATGACAAAATCTAACAGACAACAGATTAATGACAAGAGCTAACAGACAACAGATTGATGACAAGAGCTAACAGACAACAGATTGATGACAAAGCTTACAGACAAAACAGATTGATTACAATAGCTAACAGACAACGGATTGATGACAAGATCTAACAGACAACAGATTGATGACAAGATCTAACAGACAATAGATTGATGACAAGAGCTAACAGACAACGGATTGATGACAAGAGCTAACAGACAACAGATTGATGACAAGATCTAACAGACACAGATTGATGACAAGATGTAACAGACAATAGATTGATGACAAGATCTAACAGACAACAGATTGATGACAAGATCTAACAGACAAACAGATTGATGACAAGATGTAACAGACAACGGATTGATGACAAGATCTAACAGACAACAGATTGATGACAAGATCTAACAGACAACAGATTGATGACAAGAGCTAACAGACAACAGATTGATGACAAAATCTAACAGACAATAGTTTGATTGATGACAAAATTTAACAGACACAAGATTGATGACAAGAGCTAACAGACAACAGATTAATGACAAGAGCTAACAGACAACAGATTGATGACAAGATCTAAAAGACAACAGATTGATGACAAGATCTAACAGACAACAGATTGATGAACAAAATTTAACAGACAACAGATTGATGAGAAGAGCTAACAGACAACAGATTTAATGACAAGAGCTAACAGACAACAGATTGATGACAAGATCTAACAGACAACAGATTGATGACAAGAGCTAACAGACAACAGATTGATTACAAGATCTAACAGATAACAGATTAATGACAAGAGCTAACAGACAACAGATTGATGACAAATCTAACAGACAACAGATTAATGACAAGAGCTAACAGACAACAGATTGATGACAAGAGCTAACAGACAACAGATTGATGACAAGAGCTTACAGACAACAGATTGATTACAAGATCTAACAGACAACAGATTGATGACAATCTAACAGACAATAGATTGATGACAAGAGCTAACAGACAACAGATTGATTACAAGAGCTAACAGACAATGGATTGATGACAAGATCTAACAGACAACAGATTGATGACAAGAGCTAACAGACAAACAGATTGATGACAAGATCTAACAGACAATAGATTGATGACAAGAGCTAACAGACAACAGATTGATTACAAGAGCTACCAGACAACGGATTGATGACAAGATCTAACAGACAACAGATTGATGACAAGAGCTAACAGACAACAGATTGATGACAAGAGCCAACAGACAACAGATTGATGACAAGATCTAACAGACAACAGATTGATGACAAGATGTAACAGACAATGGATTGATGACAAGATGTAACAGACAAGATTGATGATGACAAGATCTAACAGACAACAGATTGATGACAAAATCTAACAGACAACAGATTGATGACAAGACTAACAGACAACAGATTAATGACAAGAAGCTAACAGACAACAGATTGATGACAAAATCTAAAAGACAACAGATTGATGACAAGATCTAACAGACAACAGATTGATGACAAAATCTACTACAGACAACAGATTGATGACAAGAGCTAACAGACACAGATTGATGACAAGATCAACAGACAACAGATTATGACAAGAGCTAACAGAACAACATATTTGATGACAAGAATCTACAGACAACAGATTGATGACAAGAGCTAACAGACAACAGATTGATTACAAGATCTAACAGATAACAGATTAATGACAAGAGCTAACAGACAACAGATTGATGACAAAATCTAACAGACAACATATTAATGACAAGAGCTAACAGACAACAGATTGATGACAAGATCTAACAGACAACAGATTGATGACAAGATCTAACACAACAGATTGATGACAAGATCTAAACAGACAACAGATTGATGACAAGACTAACAGACAACAGATTGATGACAAGAGCTAACAGACAACGGATTGATGACAAGATCTAACAGACAACGGATTGATGACAAAATCTAACAGACACAGATTGATGACAAGAGCTACAGACAACGGATTGATGACAAGATCTAACAGACAACAGATTGATGACAAGATCTAACAGACAACAGATTATTGACAAGATCTAACAGACAACAGATTGATGGACAAATTGTAACAGACAACAGATTGATGACAAGATCTAAGAGACAACAGATTGATGACAAGATCTAACAGACAACAGATTGATGACAAGAGGTAACAGACACAGATATGATGACAAGATCTAACAGACAACAGATTGATGACAAGAGCTAACAGACTACATTTTGATGACCAGATCTAACAGACAACAGATTGATGACAAGAGCTAACAGACTACAGTTTGATGACAAGATCTAACAGACAACAGATTGATGACAAGAGCTAACAGACTACAGTTTGATGACAAGATTAACAGACAACCAGATTGATGACAAGATCTAACAGACAACAGATTGATGACAGAGTAACAGACAAAGATTGATGACAAGAGCTAACAGCTACAGTTTGATGACAAGATGTAACAGACAACAGATTGATGACAAGATCTAACAGACAACAGATTGATGACAAGATCTAACAAACAGATTGATGACAAGAGCTAACAGACTACAGATTGATGACAAGATCTAACAGACAATAGATAGATGACAAGATCTAACAGACAAACAGATTGATGACAAGATCTAACAGACAACAGATTAATGACAAGATGTAACAGACAAACAGATTGAGGACAAGAGCTAACAGACAACAGTTGATGATAAGATGTAACAGACAAACGATTTGATGACATGAGCTAACAGACAACAGATTGATGACAAGAGCTAACAGACTACAGTTTGATAACAAGAGCTAACAGACAACAGATTGATGAGAAGATCTAACAACAACAGATTGATGACAAGATCTAACAGACAACAGATTGATGACAAGAGCTAACAGACAACAGATTGATGACAAGATCTAACAGACAACAGATTGATGACAAGATCTAACAGACACAGATTGATGACAAGAGCTAACAGACAACAGATTGATGACAAGAGCTAACAGACAACAGATTGATGACAAGAGCTAACAGACAACAGATTGATGACAAGATCTAACAGACAACAGATTGATGACAAGATCTAACAGACAACAGATTGATGACAAGATCTAACAGACAACGATTGATGACAAGATCTAACGACAACAGATTGATGACAAGATGTAACAGACAACGGATGATGACAAATCTAAACAGACAACAGATTGATGACAAGAGCTAACAGACAACGGATTGATGACAAGAGCTAACAGACAACAGATTGATGACAAAATTTAACAGACAACAGATTGATGACAAGAGCTAACAGACAACAGATTAATGACAAGAGCTAACAGACAACAGATTGATGACAAGATCTACAGACAAAAGATTGATGACAAGATCTAACAGACAACAGATTGATGACAAACTTAACAGACAACAGCTTGATGACAAGAGCTAACAGACAACAGATTAGATGACAAGAGCTAACAGACACAGAAAATTTGATGACAAGATCTACCAGACAACAGATTGATGAACGAGCTAACAGACAACAGATTGATTACAAGATCTAACAGATAACAGATTAATGACAAGAGCTAACAGACAACAGATTGATGACAAGAGCTAACAGACAACAGATTGATAAAAACAAGAGCTTACAGACAACGGATTGATGACAAGAGCTAAACAGACAACAGATTGATGACAAGATCTAACAGACAACAGATTGATGACAAGATGTAACAGACAATAGATTGATGACAAGATCTAACAAACAACAGATTGATGACAAGATCTAACAGACAAAGATTGATGACAAAATCTAACAGACAATAGTTTGATTGATGACAAAATTTAACAGACAACAGATTGATGACAAGATCTATCAGACAACAGATTGATGACAAGATCTAACAGACAACAGATTGAATGACAAGATGTAACAGACAACGGATTGATGACAAGATCTAAACAGACAACAGATTGATGACAAGATCTAACAGACAACAGATTGATGACAAGAGCTAACAGACAACAGATTGATGACAAGATCTACAGACACAGATTGATGACAAGATGTAACAGACAACGGATTTGATGAACAAGATCTAACAGACAACAGATTGATGACAAGAGCTAACAGACAACAGATTGATGACAAGAGACTAACAGACAACAGATTGATGACAAGATCTAACAGACAACAGATTGATGACAAGATGTAACAGACAATAGATTGATGACAAGATCTAACAGACAACAGATTGATGACAAGATCTAACAGACAACAGATTGATGACAAGATGTAACAGACAACGATTGATGACAAGATCTAACAGACAACAATTGATTACAAGATCTAACAGACAACAGATTGATGACAAGAGCTAACAGACAACAGATTGATG